>KN819413.1:85411-103113 GCA_000827475.1 Paxillus involutus ATCC 200175
ATGCACATTGACGTGGGGCGAANCGGGGGGTCGAGTTGGAATATCCTGGGAGGTGCCACGAACATACGGTGCCACAGCGGCAGCGGAGACTGACAAATTTGGCAGCGTTGTGGCACTGATTGGAGGGAGAGCAAACAAGACCAACATGTGGCACCATGCACATTTGTGCCAGTCGTTCAGGAGGTCGTCGTCAAAAATTATGAGTATGTCTATGTTTGTTCTCGGTGGCACTGGTACAATATACAAGGGCTATTTAATCACCTCTTGTTCTTTCTCTCCTCACATCTCCTTCTCCCTCATACGCACGACGACCTCCTGGCGAGTGGGGGGGAGTCTGATAAATCATGACCAAATTACTCACTGAGCATTTGCAGGGTTATCCTGTGTCCACTTAACTTGATATACATTGCCTTTGAAGATTACTGTTACGCGGGGTGACACTAGAGTGTTCAACCTAAGGTAACAATCGACTGTTCGAGTCTTTGTAAAGGACTCTACTAAGTTATCAAGAATAGAGTAGTCGTCTGTGGTGACTAAGACCAGGTCTGTGACCAGAGGGAACAGAAGTGTTGGAGAAGCTTGCTAGGATTGCAGGCATAGAATAAGCTAAAGTACAATGCGTATAATTGACAGCTATATAAAGGGTTTGTGGTTGCGCACAGACCAAGAAGAGGGCATAAGGCCATTGGCTAGAACGAGATGGAATGTAATAGAAGGTAAAGTCTTCTATATGATAAGCTGGGTAGACAGGAGAGGCTACTTAAGATGGTAATTGGGTTGAGCCAATGATGAGTCATAGTTCGGAAAGATACGGAAAAAGACAGAGGATAAAGGAAAAGATAGGGGGTAAGTCATATATCGTAACAATTACTGCAGGTGGTGTTGAGGTGCCATCAGCACAGATTGTGACAATAATGGTGGTATTTTCCCTGCTACCAGTCCATTGCTCATACTGTGGGCCGTTTTTTTTGTTTTCTGATGACACATTCACGTTCTCTTGACTGTGGTGAAATACCAATCTTGTCTGCAGCATAGATGTGGTCCTCTGATACAGACAGCTGATCTAACACTGCTTCTAACAGGTCAAGCCAGGCTTTGTTCATATTTGGGTTTACAGCTTGACCCCGCTTTGAATCAAGGGGAGCTGTCCATGAAGTCTTGAGACAATCTGGTATTTCGTGATGAAGCGCTGTGTCCAGCACTTTCCAACACCTGGGAAACTTGACCCAAGACAAGCAGTCAATATCTCATTGACATGTTCACAAAGTTGCCAATGGCTGAATGGAAAGCCTTGATCAGCAACTTCTTCCACATAGGCAATGTCAGACTTGGTTTCTGAAGTAGAAAGCCAGGTCTTCTCAGCATGTGCCTCTGCCATGGACCTTTGACCACTCGCAAGCTGGGAAAGTGTTGAGTGAGATAGCTTAATCAAATTTCCTGTTGCCTGGAGGTGAATCTGCTCAAAGTCCTTGCAGACAGTGCGAGAACTGCAACAGTGTATCCCGGCTGGTTTTCGTAGTTCAGCATGGTAAGCTTCAACTGCCTTCGACATGACATTATCATGTTCTTTGCAGTATTCATACCATTTTGCTGCTGCAGATCTGGCTCACCTGGGCATGATAGAAGGTTGCAAGAACACTGCAGCAAGTTCGACATTGAGTCTTGGACTCTCAGATGGATCAGAACTAGCAACTAGTACATCCCTGAGCCAGTGGTGCCAAGGTCGACCACACTCAACTGGCGATCATTGATATCTCACTACGCACCTCATATTTCTACATTATTTTTGTGTCCTAGATAGCTGACATTATGGACAACATGCTGATTATGATTTTGTGCACTATAGTGAAGAATTGACTGAGAATGACGAGGTGTAAATTTCGACGTGCATCTGGTGGTGCCCTTGTGGGGACAACACAGCCACACTGACAGCTAATCTTCTTATAATATTTCTCCAAAACTTCAACCATATGCAGACACCACATCCTGTGTGCTTATTGCAATATTCACACTAATTACCATGGGGACTAATTGCACGATTCATGGTAACCTGTTAGCCTGCGAGGTACCTACCATTTTGCAACATCCCCCCTAGTGTGTTTTGCAACAAATCCTTAGTATTGCAACCATGATGGTCCATTGTAAAATTCATGTCAGCTATTTTACAAGTGACCTGCCAGCCTCTATCTACGGTGCAACATGCCATGCTACGTTGCAAGTGTCTGCGCCATGTTCCAACATGTCTGTACATGCTGTCTTCCACTGTGCAAGTTGCCTGCCTTTGATACCTATGGTGCAACATGTTACAACTTAAATGCACAACATGCAGTGGAGAAGGCATGTTGCATAGGGGGGGACGTGTTGCAACAGGTCTTACAACAGCAGGGGCAGCCAAGACATGTTGCAACATGGCGTGGGTTGTAACACACAGTGTGTGGTGGAGAAGGTGTGTTGCACAGGGAGGGGGCATGTTGCAATGCGGCGCGGACACTTTGCAACACAGTAAACCCCCGGGTATGGGTGATGTACCTGTACCCATGCCCATGCCCATACCCATACCCTTGGTTTACCCGTACACTCATTGCAGGTATGTGGTCTTCAATGGGGAAGATGCTCCCAAGGATGTCTTGAAGCAGGCTGCAGCCAAAGACACACATTGGATGGGGTGGTTCAAGGCAAATGCAGATCTGACTTGCGTCGCTGCTTGACCATCCAGCTCCGCTTGCAGATTGACAGTGATTGCCACCTGCATGGCATAGAGTCTTTTTATTGACTCTAGCTCAGATGAGACAGCAGAGCTTGAAGTGGAAATAGGTGGGGTGATGGTTGGTGGGCTGTGCAGCACAGCATCAAGAGGGCTAAGGGTCTTCAAGGGGGATCTTTGGGGCTGAGGAAGCTGGGAGGTGATAGGTATTGGATCTGAGGGTGGTTGGGCACGCATTTGTGTCCTCATATGCAGAACCATGTTGCTCTGATAGAGATGTAGTAGTAATTTTGGCACCTTGTTACCCTGCAGTACAGATGGGGCGAGATGGGCTTTAAAGGAGTGAAAAGTGTTAACTAGCCAGAATATGGCTTTGGGAGAGCCCTTGGGGCAGTGGGTGGGTACTGTGGGCACCTTGAATGATTTGCCTGCATTAGGGCCAGTTTTTGTGGTCCATTGCCAGTAGAGTGGGTGGGTTGCGTAGAAACACATAACAAAGGGAGGAGGGGCAGGTGGGGTGAATCGAGCACAAAAAGTGCCCTTTGGAAAAGCATGGAAGTGTCTTCCAATATCAGAGAGTTGTATGGTGCAGGCCTCAAAGGGCAAACATTTGTGTTTGGGGGCAGAAAAGGCAGGCACTAAATCTGACATGGTGGTGGTTCAGGTTCAAGGGTCTGGAACTTGTGTTCATCAGAGTGTGGTTGAACCTGAAACATGTTAATGTCTTGCCTCTCTTTGGGATAACGATGGACTTTGGGCAATTTCCTGCCATGGTTTGCCCATGGCTTGAAGACAGTCCATTGACATCCTATTTGGGATGCTGAGATGATAGCCTGACAGCGGTAGAAAGGCTTGTTTTGGGAAGCATTTAATACAAGCCTTACTAAGGAGCGTGAATATGATGTCGACATTACAGGTTGCTGATGTAGCTATGGGTCTCCAGTACCATAAGAATCCCAATGTCTTCACCACAGCTATGAAGTTGCTCATGTAATGTATCATCACTAGTAGTGCATTCCCAGACCGTTGACATACACAGAACTGTGTTCATGTATGGTCATGATACACTAGTACCACCCTATACGCTTGTACACCAGAGCAGAGAATCCCTCCAAGCGGAAACACCAGGAGCGTACGGTGTATTTTCATCATAACTCCATAGCATGCAATGTGCTAGACCTACAACTTGTACCACATATTAGTACATCCCATACGCATATACCCCAGAGCAAACCGTCACTTAAAGCAGAAACACCAAGAGCATAATATGTATTTCCCTTATTACTTCTTAGTATGTGACTTTCCAGCTCTATAACCTTCACCACTGGAAAGAGATCATCATTACACACATAACCATATTTTTCTTGGTTATTTAGGACCTCCTATTGAGTTACTACCCGACAATGTCACTTATCTAGCATTTTAATATTTTACCCTTCCATATATAGTCTTGAGGCTTACTTAAACATGATGTCAACATTGACAGGCCCTTCACAGCCACAGGGACCTGACATCTGACAGATGTGCCTGCCAGGGACAGCAGTGCCTGTCCAGAATGACAGTTCTGACAGCTGACAGCTGCTGAACAGCCACCTGTCATTATCTGACTCACTCTGACTCACTCTGACTCACACTGACTCAACCTGCTTGGCATTACTCAGCAAAGGCTTGGCACTGTCCTATGAGGAAGCACAGCCCGCCCCAGTACCACATAGCACGCCTCTAAGTAGTATTATGAAGGTACCAGAGCACCTTTAAATGGTTTTATCAAGGTACATAGCTAGATATAGCCAAATTATACCCCTGACTGGATTAGGCAGCATAGCCACCTCCAAGTAGTATATAAAGGGTACTGATTTGGCAGTTGAAAAATAATATTCCCCAGTTATACTATAAATTATCCCTGTCTGAGTGTGACTTCGCAAGTCCCCCTCTAAGTGCGACTAAGAACTAAGCTAGGGTTCTATACTGTTAGTCCCTGCCAGTCCTAATCGACCTGAACTAAGCTACTAAGTGCTTCATAACACCTAAGCACTGTAATCGCTAGTACTAGCTGCTCAGTGACCCAATATTAGCCAGAGAGTGCTATAGGTCAAGCAGTTCAATAGTCAACGCTAAGCCAGTCAAAGGAACGAAGTTAGTAGGCTGTAGACTGCGTCTAAGGAGCCCATTTCTTGTCCACAAAGTCCCTAACCCATCCCTGTTTCGAGATAGAACCCATCTATCACCACTTTTCTAAGACTCCGTATACCGTTACGTGTCAAGGAAACCATTCATTCGTTCTCTAGCAAAGCTTTACAAGCCTTTGCTACCTGTTGAACCCAACCATCCGAGAGATATTTGTGAAGCATTTAGCAGTGCAAATACCATCACCTTGCAACGAACACCCACGTTATCAGCCTTTCGTAGTTTTAGTTTTGTTAGTTTTGTGTTGTTGTTTTAACAAACTGCTGACCGTGACCTGTGGAAGATAGGAACGTCTAGGACTCAGCTGCTAGTCTAACATTAGGCATTTCACTCATCTCCACTAAGGAAGAAGACACCGTTGTGCATGGCAATCTCTCTGGTATACGTGGTCTCCTCATTTCAGTTGATCTTTGCAATATTTACAACCTAAACATCTAGTCGAATGTGCTCATTCAGGGCAATGGGAGAGCATGTATCTCTGATTTTGGCATGTTGATGTTATCATCAGAACTTGGGGGATCAACATTTTCAACATCTCTTTACGGGTAAGGGACACTATGTTGGGCAACCCCAGAGTTACTCAACCTTCAGGTGCCTAACAACACAAATAATCTGTGCAAGGTTGTCCCAACACCACAAAGTGACATTTACTCCTTTGGGGAAATCATGCTACAGGTTAGCCCTACGAATTGTTCAGCTCTTGTACAATATGTATCTGAATGATGGACAGGCTCTGACAGGGAAAGTGCCATACCATTACTGTTCCTGTGAAGCACAAGTGCTCCATGTGATTTTGAGAGGGGAGATTCTGAAATGCCCCAATCAAGCACTTGTCACTAACCATTGACGGTCATTCATTTAACAATGCTGGACCTTTGACAATGATGATGATGATGCAGGTCAATCATGTCCATCCAATGATGTGATCATCAAGTTTACTAGGAATGACCTAGTCCAATCTGTGATACTCTAGGTCTAGCAGGTTATCTTGCTAAGGTTATAAATATTCATCATAGGCACACCAGGAATGTTTCACTAAGTGAAAGAAGTGGTTCATCTATATATCAGATTTACAAATCCTGTGTCTGGTATTGTTTAATTGCAAAGACTGTTACAGGAGTTCGTATGGCAGGCACGAACAATTCAATCCAGTGGGCTGACTTCATCTGAGTCACTTTGTGTTGTACATGTGCTGTTGGCCAATTGATTGGGCAAGAACCACATCCAACTAATTGCTCTCTCCATCAACCCTGATTCCTATAGATTATTTAATGGTGTTTAGTGCTTGTACAACACACAGGAAGCATCTGATTGAAGCAGATAACCAAATTACACAAGGGACATGATTCTGAGTGTGCATGTGCACCATGGGCCTTCGTTACCTTGCTGTCCAATTGGCATCATTCATGACTCCTGGTTGCACCAAATTCATGAGCCTAGTTTACTGATTGAGAGGTTTCGAATTTCCAATGTACGTCTGGTATGCTTGTGACGACAGTGGAATTTGTTGATCTCAGCACCAATGAACACTGCTCTCTAGCTAATGGTCACAGCAAGACAGGGATAGAGAAATGATAGGTAGCCCCTCGCTATTTCTCTATTATAATTTCTGGATGGTGTTTCAGGGGGGAGACAATTTGAGCAGGTCCTAGAGAAGGTGGGCTTTTTCATCAGTTCGTGTGTTTGATGCTCACAGTTTGACAACACCATTTGTAGAGGTGGATGCATTAAAGTGTAAGTCGTGCTTTTCACCCCCCTTCTTTTAGTCTTGGTTTGACTCTTAGAGCCAATTTGGAACCCATAGTGTGCATTGTCAATATGCTAGGCTTCTTAAGGGCATATGCATATTCCACCATCGACAAGCTTTGTGTCTGACTCCATGTTGACTTGTGTGTCATGGAAAATTGATGTGTGTGTCATGGAAAATTGATGTGTGGAGACAATTGCAAAGGTTCAGCAATGCTCTATTGCAAACTCACATTATAATAGGGTTGGATCTCTGCATTTACTTTTTTTTTGCATAATGGCTCAGCTGTGTACAGTACACTCTTCACCACCATAGTCTATCTTTCATAGCTTTTTAGTCATGGCATTGTTCCACCACTTTATGTACCTAAGTGTTTTCTGGTGGCCACCAGCAAATCCTTATCAACTATGCAGTGCTATACAGTGCCACACTGGCAGTGTTACAGTACAAGAGGAAATGGCCACACTCCAGGAGTCCAGTAAACTAGATTTCCTGATATGAATGTAACAAACAAACAGACTCCAATTTTCCCATCCAATCCACTTCACAATTCAAGACAAGTAGATTATCTGTGGGGATTCTCCTCCAGTGCTGCCACTTCATGTTCTTTGGCCTTTTCAACAATAGACACAAATATTGATCCCCATAGTGAAGTTGACCATAACTTGGATCTGTATCAACTCTTCCATAGCTTACCACACCCAGTGTGTAGTCCCAAGATGATAATAGTGTGCTTGAGAATCCTGTGCTATCAATGATTGAGATAGATTGTAGAATGCTTCCAGAGGGTTTGACTGTATACTGATGGGAATCCAGAGTGTGGTTATGTGATGATGGTATGTGGGCCTGATGGAGTTTTGTTGACACTAGGAGGAGTTTGACTTGTAACCCCAGCTTGGTAATCTCATATGAAGCACTGCTAGGTAGTGTACTAGCCACCTCAGGATCAAGCCTTGCATAGCAAGCTGGTGATGAAGGCAAAGCACGGGAGTACTGTGAAGCTTTTCCAGCCCATGCAAAGAACCATGGCTCTGTGCACTGATGTGCTATTGCTTCCATCAACCTATGAAATGCCCTGCTCCCCTCACCATATGCAATTGGCATGCTAACATCGAAAATTCCAAGGAGACAGTATGCAGTATCTTCAACTCTGGTTGTCTTCCGCCTGGCTGCCCATCTCATCTTTTCAGATACTCCACGGCATGATGGATCAAAGTGTTGTAAAGCACTTTTAGGAATGTCTGTACATTCACTGATGGCATTCATAATGAATGGGTTCTTCTTATCATTGATTTGACCATCCATTTTAGCCAAGGAAGTTGAATAGAATTCAGAGTCCTGGTCAGGACAGATTGGCATCCAATCCTTTCCATAAAACCTTATCCTCTCTGGTGCTAAAAGCTCCTGCAAAGTCCATCCCCTTGTGAACCATGGCTCCACAGAAAACTCTGTGGTAGAAGATGACTTTGCCAGATGGGCAATGCACACTGAGGAGCCTCTATACCAGCGATACATGGACCGAATAGCCTCCTCCAATTCTGCACTGCTCTCCTTGTTGATACAGCATGTGTCTGACCAGACATACTTGCAGCCATAGTCCAACATAGCTTTCTTGCAGAAGTTGTACAGTTTGTCATAACCCAGTCCATCTGGAAGAGGCCTCTTGTTGCAAAATACATCCAACATCTCCTGGAACTGTGGCTCATTGACACCCCAGTGATGTGAAAATATGGCATATTTCAGGTGCACCTGAATGAGATCCTTGAATGGTGTCAAGTCACTCCAGACATGACAAGTAAAGAAACATTGGACAACTACCTCACACCAGTCTCTCCATTTCCTCTCCCTCCATGAAGCAAGTGGGCACCCTCTCTCAAGGCCTGCATCTGTCATTGCTTCTATCTGCGGCCGTAATGTCTTCCGTATCTCATCCCGCATCACAAATTTGAGTGTCATCATTGTACCACTGTGACCAACTTCAAGTAGACGGGTAGGGATGTCATTGGAAACAAATTGGTCAAAGTGGTCAAGAAGCCGCTGGCGAAGGGATGCCAAGGCAACTTCACCTTGACGGTGTTCCTGCCATGACGAGGACTGCGGGGTGATCTCTGCTGTCACGGTGTACTGAGGGTTGGGTGTTGATAACAAAACAAAGTGATTATCTTCGAGCTCAAGGGTATAAGCTGAAGGTAGCTGTTGTACTGGTGGTGGTGGCTGCTGTGGACGGGGTGGTAACAGTGATAGGAATGGTTGTAGCAGGCGATGTCCAAGTCGCGGCGGCGGTAAGCATGGTTGTTGGCATGGCGGCGATGTACTTAGTCGTGATGACTCGGAGGACAATGGCCTGGAGCCTGTGCCCACCGTTTCTCCAGCCATGTCTGTCTGCGACACGCTGATGCGACCCTGCCGTGAGGTGTTTGTTGCTGTGCGAAGGAGCAGGCGTCGATATCGGGAAGATAAAGACGAGCTCGACGAAGTGCTCTGTTCCGCCCTTTTCGAGGACATGCTAGTAGGACTGTGATGATGTTGAGGAGGTACGGTGTATCTTCTCCCTGGTCTGGACTGGGAGTGGTTGGGTAAAGGGGGAAAGTAGGTTGTGCTTGATCCTCTGGGGTGTCGTGCTCGTCCAAGAGATTCATTTCCCTTGCCCAGCCGCACCACAGCAACCAACATGTACAGCCTCCTCGTGATTTTGAAACGGCGCCTCCACCAACAATGTTCTTGATCAAGCCATTTCGATCAACTTGAAGGTCTGGTGTATATTCATATGCGTATAATCGTTGCCGTTCAGCCAGTGGCTGGTCAACGTTTCGACGTTCAAGCATGGCAGCCTACCTGATGATGTCGTCGGGGTGCATGTGATAGTCGTATTATGTTCACCCATCTTATGCCAGTGGCACCATCTTCCGCTCACCACTTTCGTTCATACACTCCAGTTTCTGCATATATATGTATGGCGACACTATTCGATTTACTACGCAATAGGATCCACCAAGTCGAATTTAGCGCCGAGGTCCTGCCATTGCAGCGGTACGCTGACAACGAAGGCGGTCCTGAGACCAGTCTCATCAGGGTGAACCTGAAAATAAGTTAATGCTCCTAAAATCGTGATCATTCCGACACACGGTGGGCTTCAAGGAAACGCAAGTCTATCTGTGCTGGGCCACGGAATCGCATGCAACACCTGGGCTTCTCGGGAGTAGTGATAGTAGGGTACTCTTCACGTTAGAACCTGTCAATGATTCAGATACACCACTGCACGAGAGCAGAATAGTTTTTTGGTGCACAAACCTGTAACATGATTGCGCAGGACGAGTACCTGTCGCTTCGCGGTGTCAGAACAACCTTGGGGCGCGTCTTGTCGTTTTCAGATACCTGAAGTACCGCAGCGTCCTCCCCGCCTGAGAAGATGTCGCAAAGGTCAATCCTCCAAGTTCTATTAATACGTTGCCATGGATGAGCACGTTCGACTGCGTGTTTGACATGTGAGTATGCGCGAGATCCATGCAAATGGTCAACGTACGCCCGAAAAATCACCATACACAGCGGACCGCGGGTGCACTGTCAGCCATGGTCACTCAGATGAGCGAGTGGATAGCCACGATTGAAGGATTGGTTATTATATTGCAAGTGCGCCGTGACGGTTCGAGAATATTGGAAGCCTTCACTGGGCCGCTACCCGAGCTCATCCGCCACAAAGATCTATGGAATCAGAAGCCCCACCAGTTATTAAGGGCCATTCTCAACGAGGGAACAAACCAGGTACTCACTGAAGGACCGGGATTCCGTCCTTTACCCGTTTTGATGATCCTCGGAAGGGGAAGAGGCTGTTACGTCGTGAGCTTGAGTGAATTCAATGAGATCGTCGTACCTTTGATAAATGCCCACCCGCAGAGGATGCGGCCCTGTGTTGTATTGGCTGTGGAATGTGGATTGGCATCAGACATGATTCAAGTTGTTGAGCTACCGTGGGGAGGAACTCACATTGGGGAAGTTCCGTCTTCATGACGACCCGTTCGGACGCTTCTGCACTGAAAGGATTGGTTGGAGGACCAGGGAGGTTGGGCAATTGTCTTGGTGTCTCCCTTCTCCTCCTTTCGTCTCGTTCGTCTTCTCTCGTCTCGTCTCCCTTCATCTCCTTCTCTCCTCCTCGTTTCTCCTTCCTCTTCCTCTCGTTTCGTCCCACACGCGCACTGCGTGTCGATATTGCTAGGGTGGCCACACTCGCGGGGCATACTGGGCTGTCGACGCCTGGTGTCGTCGTTTCGTACGCTGGGGTGATGTGTGGGCTCGTACGTGCGTCAACACGCCGCGTGGGCGGTCAATTTCGAGTTCGGTGAACTTCTGATCGAGGTCGCTGTAGTAGAACCTGGACGAAACTGAGAAAGAAAGGGCACTAAATTGAAATAGTCGACCCACCGAAAGCCCATTGCTCATGCTTTGGAGGTGCCCAAGAGGCTTTTGGTGGCGAACTCAGGACGTCCTCTGTCTTCTCGGGCAGTACTTTCGTCCGCATAATTTGGCCGCGCAGAACCGTGCAAAGCTCCAGGGGCAACGGTGCACCGCAATTGACCTGCAGCCCGTCAACAGTCAGACACATACAGCGACCAGCCATGTACTTAACTCAACACAGATGTTATCAGGGAACCGGGGAGGCCGATTGAGCAGGCTCTTGAAGTATTCAAGTTGGGCAACGGTCATCGTCGTGACATCTCGCATAGTAAAGCTAAATCCGAGGCTCCCGCACTGTTGATTTTTTTGATCACTCGAGGGGCCCGGGTTTGCGGACACGCTCCCTAGCGTATGCAAATAATCGTGGTCGGTTGCACGTTGTGCCATGCGAGTGTTCAAGTGGCTGCTCGGCTGGCCAAGTGACGTTCACGATGATAGTAAGAGTAATTAGTAGAAGCGAAAGGCCATTGCGGGCAGCCCCGATCGACTCGAATCGTGACGATGTCTTCAGGCCTTATAAAAGCGTCTGGAATAACTGAAAATTGAAGAAAGCAAACTTTGTAATAATGCACAGTGCCGGCAACCCAAATACACTTCATTGCAACAGTGCGTGGCTGGCATCCCTATCCAAATAGTTTGCTTTAACTATACTAATGGCTGTGGTGAAATTGCGCTCTATACCCGCCCCAATGAGCTCAAGAAACGAATGATATCAGGCAACTTTGGGCGACATTTTGGGGTGACATCTAGGCAATCATCTATCCACTTACAATGTCTGCCCTCAATCGGGGGGTGCATAGGTATTTGAGGGCGACGACCATCCATTTTTTCCACAAGGACACGGATGTCGCGCATTTTTCCATAAGGAATTTGCCCTGACATCGTCTATATCTGTGTCAGAATCAATCACAGACACAAAAAGGATTCTCACGTGTAACATGACACACCCATAGGAGTAGATATCACTTTCAAAGCTGGGCTCTTTCTCAACTTGCTCCAATAATTCAGGGGCTGTCCACCGAAATGAAGCAGGCGCGCAAGATTGAAAGTTGGACAGTGGGGAGCGCCACGCGAAGATGGAAGACAGTGTGAAGTCCGAGATCAGTGGTTGACCGTCACCGTTGATCAAGATATTAGACTAACAAAGACGATGAGAAGACTCAGAGGAAAGACACATGGATGCAAGAACCTACCCCGGTGAGGTCTCCATGCACAACATGATGAGGTTCAGAATGGACTGTGCGAGTGAATCAGTCGATTTAATCCAGCATAAAGGAGAATTCTGCCGACTCACTGTAGTGGAGTGCTTCTGCCACTCGGACGAGCTGAAGGGGTCTTCGTTAAATTTTATCGGCGAAGATGACTGTGACGGAACTCACAATGGAGATTCTTTTTCCCTTCGAAATATCTCTACCAGGGTCCTCGAGATACTGTGTTAGAGTCCCGTTTTCAGCCCACTGACTGACTAACGCGGGCAGGTGTGAGAATCCGTCAGCCGTGCCGAACAGGCTTGAGACATTGGGGTGGCTAAGTCGTGACCAGATGTGAACCTCTGCTCTCAGTTTCTACAATTGATGTCATTGCCTGACGAGCGGCATGAGAGGAGTATGTGCACCTGTGCGTGCATTTTCAAGACTTCGGGACTGCGACCAATGCCAGGCACCTTGAATACCTTCACTGCTACCTACAAGATGAAGATTCGGTCAACATCACGATACCCATTGGAGATCTATGACTAACCGTCTTCCTAGGTTCTCCAGGCTTGCGCAACACGCATCTGTATATGTCGGTAAACCCAATGGTGTCGTACTGATATAAGGTCTTTTTCTTGATGTGCTTCGTCACATCAGGCAGCGGTCGGCTAAAGGTAAGACTGCAGAAAGCTGTCGAAGCGCCATGGGAGTGTTACCAAGTGTGCAACCTACTTCGGCGTGCCGTTCTGTTCGGCAGCGAATATAATACTAGTTCTAGGGCTTTCTTTTCCCTAAGAGAAGCGTCTAAGAGAGCGATTCGTACGTTTTTGTGTGCGTACCTTTCGTAGTGATAGACCGCGCAATGAAGAATGAAGCAGCTGGGAAACCTTCTTTATAAATGATCTGATACCACTGGCAGCAGGCGGAGGTTCTCCCGGTTGGTTAGACATCGTGACTGGTAGGTAGATATTGTTAAGAACAACGAAAGGGGAAAGAAACCTCCCAATTCACAAGCGCTGGGCAACATTGCAGCCACGCCCACAATGCATGAACCGAGCTCAAGTTAACGCTATTTGTGCGTTCCTGGCCCAATCGCAATTTAGAAGGTATTATTTTTCCGAAATTGGGTTAAGACTCAAAACCCCGACATCGGAGCCCGAAAACAGGCAATCATCGATTCTCACTCACTTACCAGTCGTAATGGCCCATGTGCATGAACACAAAGCGCCTCGCCCCCCTGCTGGTGGCAGATCTTTTTTGACGGCCATTCGCCAGCTGCTTAGTTTGCCATCTTCATCACCTAGACACCACGTAAGCACAACATCATCCTGTCGGGATGTATGACCCACTCTCAAATGCTTCTCTCAGGAGGAAGAAAGACTCAGAGCAGAAATTATATCCGCTGCCTTATCGACTGAGGCTGTCGCACAAAACGGCACGAACAACACGGTAACGTAGGTCGTACTCTTGGTAACACTCGCATAGCGTTTCCACATCTTTCTGCAGTCTTGCCTTTAGCCGACCACCGCACGATGTGACGGAGTACATCAAGAGGAGGCCCCCATACCCTGATGACACCAGTGGATTTTCCGACATCTACCAATGCGTGTTGGACAAGCCTGGAGAACCTATGGAGAGCGTTAGTCACGGACCTCAATGTGGCATCGTGATGTTGACCGAGTCTCCATATTGTAGGTAGCAGTGAAGGTATTAAAGGTGCCTGGCATTGGTCGCAGGCCCGAATCCTTGCAAAACTACGCAAAGGTACACATACTCCTCTCATGCCGCTCGTCAGGCAATGACATCAATTGCAGAAACTGAGAGCAGAGATTCACATCTGGTCACGACTTAGCCACCCTAATGTCTTAAGGCTGTACGGCATAGCTGACGGATTCTCACACCTGCCCGCGTTAGTCAGTCAGTGGGCTGAAAACGGGACTCTAACACAGTATCTCGAGGACCCTGGTAGAGATATTTCGAAGGGAAAAAGAATCTCCATTGTGAGTTCCGTCACAGTCATCTTCGCCGACAAAATTTAACGAAGACCCCTTCAGCTCGTCCGAGTGGCAGAAGCACTCCATTACAGTGAGTCGGCAGAATTCTCCTTTATGTCAGATTAAGTGGCTGATTCATTCGCACAGTCCATTCTGAACATGTTGTGCATGGAGACCTCACTGGGGTAGGCTCTTGCATCCACGTGTCTTTCCTCTGAATCTTCTCATTGTCTTCGTTAGTCTAATATCTTGATCGACGGTGACGGTCAACCGCTGATCTCGGACTTCGGACTGTCTTCCATCCTCAGGGAGTACAATGAGACATCCTACTTTCACTCCGGCAGGCCCGGCGCACCTCGGTGGGCAGCCCCTGAATTGTTCGCAGAACCCGCGGGATTTCCCACCATTGAATGCGACGTCTACTCATATGGATGCGTCATGCTACTCGTAAGCATCTTTTTGGTTGTTTCTGTGATTCAATCTGAAAAGAGATAGACGCTGTCAGGGAAAGTTCCCTACAGTGAAATTCGCGACTTCCATGTCCCGTACGCGAAGATCACCGGTATTCGCCCCCAAAGACCTGTGAACCTCCCGATTGAGGAAGCTCTGTGGGTGATGATAGAAAGGTGTACAGACGCCACTCCCGAATTTCGCCCTGCGTTGCCGGATATCATTAGTTACCTGAGTCGCCAGCAGGCGTAATTTTTACCACAGCCATTAGTATAGACGGAGGAACTGTTCAAAGGCACCTTCTTGATTCTGGGCCTTGAAAGGCTATGTATAATTGTTAACGGAGTGTACGACAATACTATAACTTGCTTATACATAAGTATATAGCGACAACAGCAGTTGCCAAGTCGCTACCGCTCATAGGGAGACTGAGCTCGGGGGGAGGTCCTGAGCACGAGTTCTACGTCTCCATCTCTCCCCCGGATCCGTTACCTGCATGCTTCGTCTTTACCCGCTCATGATAGGAGCTTGAGTTTGGATTTCTGATTTTCCAAATAGCAGTTTTGCGACATGGATGTACAGGTTTTGCGACCAACTGCCAGTGTATGTACGTTGAAACATTTACCTAAACCACTAGAACGATGTAGAAGAAAATCATACGCTCTGGGATCCATATCATCTTCGATGGCGGTAGGAACCTTGCGAGGGAGGCGAAGCATCCCACCACACCTGCCACTGACTCCGACTCGTCCTCCCTTTAGTCGTCGGCCGCTCATCTTTAGTTCGTTACGGATTCCACACTCACATGGCTGACATGGCGAGGGAGTGCATAGACCACTGCCAGAGATCGGACGTTCGCTAGGGGTCGACCGTCCTTGAAAGTTGAAGGACAGATCACTTGAGTCACATTCGCAAAGCAGGGCGTGGGTGACATACCTTGGCATCGCCCCGCACACCTCGTCTTATATCCCCGAGTTACAAACAGGTGTGGTCGACTCCTGTCCGGTGTTCCCTTCGAACTCGCGTAGCATTGTCTACCCCCCAGAGGGGTACCTGGACCATAACCGCGCTCAAGGGCGCATGTTTAGTCATTTCGGAGGCTGAACGGGCGTATGAAGAGAGATAAGCACACTTGGCACCCATGCGACCTAAAGGAGAGAAAACGAGTACGTATACCCTAACCATCGTGGACGGGGAGCACCTAGTCGTGGGGATAGAGGTTCGGAGGAGCGAGCGCTGGAACAGCACACTCAACTTAGATACCCAGAGCAGAGCGTGAGTGAGACTGAAATATCTTGGTGTCGCCCCTCACGATCGTCTTATGTGCACGAATTATGAACGGGTGTCGTCGACTCCTGTATCACGATGATGTTTCCTTCGAACGCGCGTAGGATTGTTTACTCTCCAGAGTGGTACCTGGGCCATGATCGCGCTAAGGTCGCGTGTCTAGTTATTCAGAGCTGAACCGACGTACGAGGGGAGATCGACACCCGGGCATGCATGCGACAAATGAGTACGTGGACCCTGAATCTTCTATTGGGCTCCGTACGATCGTAGGCTGGGTGTAGTCGGAAGTGCGTAGTCGTGGCGATAGAGCTGGGCATTCAACCAGAATAAATACGAGGTCTCACAAAGCCGTCGGTATCATTGAACAACAAGAGAAGGGTATGGATGGTATATTCATGAATTGCTAGTGGTAGGTGACGGACTATCATCGAAGAAAACAACGACTGCAGTAATGTCGTCTCTGAGGGGGACGTCAGCGTGAGAGCCATGATAGTCGCAGTCCAAAGCTATCAACTGGGTGGGGCATTGGCAAAACTTACCTGTAAGTCCGTGACCTCGGAGAACTAATGGCAAGCAGGGCGCCAGTTAAATCTTTGTCCGCGCCACCGAGCGCGTTCCGGATGAGATGCGTGGCAGCATTAGAATCACCGCCTGTGAATCGCTTTGTCGCATTCCATTGTCTGTGCCGAACGGTATCGTCTTTGGCGAGAGTCACCGGCAACTCCTGTGGACCATAGACAGACTGTTCTTGCCCAGGTTTGGGCTTGTCCGACGATTTGGAATTTGCTAGCCATGTGCCAACAAGACCGACAGCCTCGGAGCTCGTCAGCGACTCCCAAAGACCGTCCGTAGCCAGGATCAGAAAATCCCCAGGCTGAATCGCAGTGGTGGTAATGACAGGTTCAGCGGTGAAGTATGGAGGGGTGAGCACGTTCTTATAGGGAGTTCGGCCAAGGTATTCGGCCTTCAGTCGCGCCTGCACGTCCAGCGGCCACTTCATCTGAGCATCACCAAAGGCCCGACACATCCCCCAGCCCATTACACGTCCGTCCTTCGCCAGTCCGGTTTCGTCTGGGTGCTCAGCAGCTAGACGGGCTACCTCGCTTTCGTTGTGTCCGTTCTGTTCTTCTGATAGGACGTGTACCATGTACGAGACTTGCCCATTGGCATCGGTGGTTCGGCGTCCGAGGACAGCCCGAGAGTCGCCCGTCAGGGCTATGCGAAGAAGGCGCGTTCGTGCGTCATAGAAACCGAGAAGCGCACAAGAGCCTGCGTATGCGGGGCCCAGAAGACGAACTGCCGTTTCTCGCGAGGAAGTTGCAAAGACGCGTCTGAGGGGCTCCGATATGATGTCACGATCAAGTCTCATGAAGGTATCCTTGATGGTACGATCTATATCGTGTATCGGTGGCTCGGGTATCATATGTTCGGGCAGAACTGTGCCATCCGAGTCGTGCATAAAGTTCCCGTAGAGGTCTGCCAGAGCGCCTATCACGGCAGGGAGTAGGTTGGACTTCAGCCATTGACTTGTTTCCCACCCATTGTGACCATCCAAGACAGCAAAGAAAGACCAATGGCTTGCAGGTGTCGGAACAATTATGGATGCATGGTCGTCCTCACAGGGAAAGTTGCTGGAATACCGAATCAGTATGTATTCCTTTGGTATGAGTCACGCCAGAAGGCTGAGG
>KN819414.1:17032-34120 GCA_000827475.1 Paxillus involutus ATCC 200175
ATATGTAGGCTATGACAGAGTGTAGCCATCGGGAAGCGTCATTGGGGCTTCCATCAAAGTGGATGGGAGTTCCAACTTTGAGTTCAGTGGGTCTTTCAGACATATCAGCGGTGTCGAAGGTTTCAGGAGAGGGTTGTCGGTAGAATGGAATGGGTTCTACAGTTATCGGTGGTTCGCTGTCAGGGCGATCTAGAACAGAAAGCGTAGTCGGTTCTACGTCAATCGGGGATGAGGGTCTAGTGACGAATCCTTGTTTGTAAAGGTCGTCGTCTTGTTCAATATCTCCTTCGTCTGGCGTGGAGGAAGGTGGTGGGCGTTCAGCCGCTTCTTCGAGGCGATTCTTGCCTTTGTTCCTAAGTTCGGTAGAGATCCCTAGGGAGTAGGGGTTCGCTCTAGATCTGGGTTTCGAGGGTTCAGCAGGGTCCCCAAGGGGATTCTTTCCTGTGGTCTTTAGGAACGACATCTTGTTATCGTGCTGGGCTACGCGATGGTAGCAGCGATCAATGAGCTTATTCTTTTGTTACGCGGGGTGACACTAGAGTGTTCAACCTAAAGTAACAATCGACGGTTCAAGTCCTTGTAGAGGACTTTACTAAGTGAATCAAGAATATCAGCAGTCGTCTGTGGTGACTGAGACCAAGTCTGTGACTAGAGGGAACAGAAGTGTCGGAGAAGCTTGCTATGATTGCAGGCATAGAATAAGCTAAAGTACAGTGCGTATAATCGACAGCTATATAAAGGATTCGTGATGGTGCACGGACCAGGAAGAGTACATAACACCATAGGCTGGAACACGATGGAATGTGATGGAAGGTACAGCCTTCCATAGGATAAGCTGGGTAGACGGGAACGGTTACTTAAGATGGTAACTGAGAGGAGTCAGAGTTCAGGGAGACACGGACAAGGACGGACAAAGACGGAAGAGAAAAGAAAAGATAGGGGGTAAACAGTATATCGTAACATTACCCCCCTTGTACACTGAAAGTCACAGGCTTTCAAAATTCACGATATTCTGGAGTGGGGGAGCCGGTCATGTTAGAGTTGGCGGTTGCGTCGAAGGCGTCGTAATCTCCGACTAGAGTGGGGGAAGGGGCACGATGAGCGGGACAGTTAAGTTGAATATGTCCAGGTTGGAAGCGTTGGCATCCGGGGCACTGATACCATTCACAATTAATACGAATATGTCCAAGACGGCGGCATTGGTAACAAGAGGAGTGGTATCTTGGGTGGGACGGGGATAAGGGGTACCCATCAATGACCTCTTGTCTCTCTGCTTGGTCGGTGGCTCCAATAACCTGTTCAACAGAAAGGCTGAAGGCTTGTTCGGTGGAGAGATCTACGTCGATAGAATCTTCGAGAGAATCTCCGCTTCCTTGATGACGTGAGGAAGAAGTCCCGGAGTGGGTAAGAGGACGGGAGTAGATGACTTGGGCGCGGTTGTTACGATGACGAGGAGGAGGAGGAGGAGGAGTAGGGAGGGTGCGAGGAGTTTCCTCGATGGTCATAGTTCTAACTCCTGAGTGAGGAGTACTAGAGCGTCGAGAGGGTGGATTTACGATAGAAGAGGAGCGAGTTCTTCTTGGTAAGGAAACGTCTCGAGGTACGTCTCTTTGACTGATGGGGGAAGAAGATACTTCGCTCTCTGAACTGGGAGAATCAGAGAGAGGGACGAAATGTTGAACAAGTGGTCCTCTGTCATGGTGGCCACACTGTCTGTGGATATTGGATACAAGGTCTTCGAAGTTCATCTGGTGAAGGGCGTTGATGAGAAGTTCCTGTTGTTCGTCTCGAATATGTTCTAGGGTTGAGACGACCCAGTCATTATGATTGAGACGATGATTGGTTCTTTCGATGAACTCGATGACATTGGAGATACGATGATTCTGAAGAAGAGCGGAGTAGGTATCGAGCAAGGGAGAGTTTTCTTCAAGGCGTCGAGAGATGTCGAGAATGTTCCTGGATTCTTTGGTATAGGCGACGTATTCGGCTTTAAGGCCATCAGAAGGGGGTCTGCGAGAGCGGCAGCCGCAAGGAATGGGTAAGTCCCCTACGTTGTCGAAGTGGATACGGGTGTTGGCGATGGTGCGAGCAGGAGGCATGATGGTCGAAGAGTAGGTTATTTTCTTTTACGAAGGGAACGAAGAGTCTGAGGAAAATCTCGGGGACGGGCTACCTTATAAGCATTCAGGATGTCCTTGGCGTGTCAGAGATTTCCCTCAGTTTCCCATGAGTTTTCAGAAGAAGGGTATCCTTTCCAGGAAACGAGGTAACGGCGTCTTTGAGGGTTGCCTCGATGTGAGAGAATTTGATCTATTTTGTATTCCTCTTCTCCGCCGATGAGGTCAGGTGGCGGTTTGGTGAAATTCGGACCGTGTTCGGGAGTTTCTCGATAGGTTGATAAGAGAGAAGCATGGAAGACGTCATGAATCTTCCATGTTGCAGGTAACTTGAGGCGATAGGTGATAGGAGATAAGACTTGAGTGATTTCAAAGGGTCCTTCTCTTTTGGGGAATAGTTTTCTAGAAGAATAGCCGAGTTTCAAATTACGACCTTCTAGCCAAACTTTATCACCGATTTTCCAGGGTTTGAAGTTTGAGGAAACACGTTCTTTCATGACACGTTGAGCGATTTCATGAGCAGCTAGTGCTTCTTCTCTGGCTTCTTTTAGGGTTGTTAATCGTTCTTCGACAGAGGGAAGAGGGGAGTCTTTAGTAATGGAGGGATAGGAACGTGGTTCGTATCCGAGCATCAAGAAAAAGGGGGACTTCTTTGTGACGGAGTGAATATTGGAGTTATGAGAGAATTCGGCAGTGGATAGAAGTCTAGACCATTCATCGGGTTTTCCTTTGCAGAAGATGCGGAGGTAGGTTTCTACTTCTTGATTCATCCGTTCGGTTTCACCATCAGATTGGGGATGGTAGGCAGTGGATAGGGAGATATCATAATCAAGGAGGCGACCAAGTTCTTTGGCGAAGGCGGAGGCGAATTGAGGACCTCGGTCAGAGATGACCTTGTTGTGAAGTCCAAAACGGGTATAGACATTTTTCAAGAAAAGTTCGGCAACACCTGCGGCATCAATGTTCTTGTTGCAAGGTGATAAAATTACCCCCTTCGTAAGCCCATGGTCCACCGTGACCATAAGAGAATCAAAACCATCAGATACGGGAAGATCCGTTATCAGATCAACGGAGACCTGTTGGAAGGGGCGTGTCGAGGTAGAGGGTATCGGAGATAGTGCAGGGACAGATGGATGAGTGTTAGCCTTATGGCTTTGACATGTGGCGCAGCCCGTGACGAAATTCCGGACAAAGGTGGAAAGGTCTGGCCACCAGAAGTCTCGTGATACAAGATTAATGGTTCGGGTAATGCCGGGATGTCCGGCAGATAGCGATTCATGGACGGAAGTCACAATCTCTTTTCGTTGTGCGGGGGGAATATAGAGTCATTTCTTAAAAAGAAGGTTGGTTCCGTCGTAGTCCCAATCACTGAAGGATGCTCGAGGAAAGAGAGACTTTCCATCTTCGATGGCTCGAACAGCAGATAGGACGAGTGGGTCAGTCGGGGTGGATTCCTTGATCTTTGAGACAAGGGCAAAATCAATAGCGCGAGCAAAGAGTGTATCAGGTAGAAGGGTTACTTCCTGATTATCGGCGGTAGTATCAGGAGAGTGATATCGAGAAAGAGCGTCGGCAGGTGTCATCTGTGTGCCTGGAACGTGTTCCAGGGTTAGATCGAAGTCGGCAAGGAAAAGAAGCCATCTAGCTTGGCGACGGGTAAGGTTCTGGGGGGAACGGAAATAGGTGAGGTTCTTATGATCAGTCATGACCGTTAAAGGGTGAGAAGTTCCTTGCAGATAGTGGCGCCATGCTTTTAGGGCACGAATGACGGCCAGAAGTTCTCGATCATAAATGTCGTAATTCCGTTCAGCCGGAGAGAATGTCTGGGATAGATAGGCACAGGGATGGAGTTCGCTGTTGACGTCTTTCTGCATTAGAACTCCTCCAGTGGCGTGTAGAGAGGCATCAGCCATTACGAAGAATGGTTTCGAGGTATCAGGAAGGGAAAGAACGGGGGCTTTCATAAACAGCTCCTGGAGTTGACGAAAGGCGGATTCACAATCAGGAGACCATTGCCAGGGAATGTCCTTCTTTGTTAAGTTGGTCAAGGGTTTCGATAGATTGGAGAAGGAGGGGATAAATCGTCGATAGAAGTTGCAGAAGCCAAGGAAGGATCGTACGGCTTTTACGTTTTCGGGAACGTTCCATTGAGCGATAGCATCAAGCTTGACAGGGTCCATCTTGACAACGCCTTCTTTAAGGATCAACCCGAGGTAGTCAACTTCTTTGACATCGAATTTGCATTTTTCCAATTTCAGGTAGAGGTCATGTTCTTTAAGTCTTTTTAGCACTTTCATGGTTCGTTCTTGATGGAGGGTAGGATCCGCGGAGTGGATCAGGAGGTCATCCATATAGATGATGAGCCATCCTTCGGCTTGGTAATCTTGGAAAATGTGATCCATCAGCGCTTGGAATGTCGGAGGGGAGTTACAAAGTCCAAAGAACATGACGTTCGGTTCGAAGAGTCCATGGGGCGTGATGAACGCCGCTTTCCAACGATCACCTGGTTTGATCTGAACGTTGTTGTATCCCCATCTGATATCGAATTTCGTAAAGATCTTAGATCCTTTGAGTTTATCAATGAGGTCGGAGATGAGAGGGAGGGGATACGCGTTCTTGACAGTGTGGGATTTCAGGTATCGGTAATCTTGGCATGGACGTAAAGATCCATCCTTCTTAGAGACGAAGAAGAAGGGAGAAGCCTGTGGGGATTTCGAGGGAGATATCTTGCCGGTTTCGAGGTTTTCTTTGATAAATTCCCTACATGCCTCAGACTCTTTTGGGTTAAGAGGATAGGCCTTTGCGACTTTTGGGACAAAGTCCTTGTCTAGATCAATGGCGTGGTCGAAAGGTCGAGAAGGGGGAACGTGATCAGTGGCTTTCTTCTCGAAGATTTCTGAGAATTCGGAGTATTCAGGAGGAAGGGTGGCTTTTTCTTTCTTCTTTTCGGCTTCTTGGGCAATCTCCGAGGATATGGTGGTCTTTCTGAACTCCTTAAAGAGAGGGTCGTATCGTTTCAGAAGTTTTTTTGCTAAGTTTTCTTCTGGATCCATTCCGAGATAGCGGATGAGGTATCGTTGGGCGATCTGATCTTGTGAATCATGACGGGGTTTCTTTGGTCGATCTGGGAACGTAAGGGTTCCTTCTTGCCAGTCAACGACGGGGTTGACTTCTCTCAGCCATGGAAGTCCGAGGATTAAATTTTCTTTGCCACAGTTCATGACATAAAACTTTCGGGTTTCTTCGGTATCAGAGATTCGAAGAGTGAGGGTGACGGTATATTTGATTGTCCCTCCGACGTTCTCGGTGCCATCCACGTTTCGGGGTTTTAGCGGTTTAGCTAATCTGGTTCTGGGGAGTCTGTTTTTTAACATGAAGTGATGATTGATCAAGTTCGCTCCTGCTCCGCAGTCGAGCAGGCCATGGGTGTCAATGATTCTTCCTGTGCTTGTAGCGAATAGGGAAATGGGGATTCACATAGATTGGGCAGTTTCTTCGGCTACAAGTACAGAGGAAGTAATCAATGGAGGAGTCTGCGTTGACTCAGATCCTCCTTCTAAAAAGACGATGCTAGGGAGACCCTAGATACCGGAACCTGTTCTTCATTGGTTCCTTCTTCTTCTTCTTCGGCAAAACATGTTTTGAGAACGTTCAAGATCTCCTTTTGGGAGACATTCTTCTTCTTCAATTCCGCAGCATAGACGGAGATTGGATCGGTAGGAGAGGGGATCTCCGTCTTTCGGACTTTAGGAGTCGAGGAGTTATCAAAGGAGGTCTTTCCTTTATGATCTGTGGAGCGGTGTCCATGTTTTCCGCATACGAAGCAGAGTCCTTTCTTCATGTAGTCAGCCCTTTGGGTAGGGGAGAGTCTGACAGCGTCTACGTCCATAGCATAAGGATTGCGTTTGCGGGACGAGTTGGAAGGCGGATTATTGAAGAAAGGTCTTCCCTGTCTAAGGGACTTGATTCGTTCGTTCTGCACGTTGAAGTGTTCAGCTTTAGTGATCCATCCTTCTAAAGTTTCGGGGGTTTTATCCATTCGAAGAATCTGAGTGGAGATAGAAGGATGAAGGGCTCTTAGGTACCATTTGATCAGGGCACCTTGGCTATTGACAGTAGATCTGTGGGCGAGAAGTCGAAATTCAGCATTAAACTTTTCAAGACTGCCACATCCACTCTGGGTAAGAGAAGATAGTTTAGTGATGGCAGTAGCTTTTACGTCTTTGGTGACGAAGGTTCTTTTGAAGTCTTCTTGGAAGTCTTTCCATTTTCCGAAGCTTTCAAGTTCTGCTGCATTTTCATAAGCAGCTTCTGCCCAAGTGGCGGCAGATCCTTTACTCATGAACGAGAGTGCGAGGATAATCTTCTTGTCATCGGAGGTGTAGATTCGGTCATTGATGGATATGTAGGCTATGACAGAGTGTAGCCATCGGGAAGCGTCATTGGGGCTTCCATCAAAGTGGATGGGAGTTCCAACTTTGAGTTCAGTGGGTCTTTCAGACATATCAGCGGTGTCGAAGGTTTCAGGAGAGGGTTGTCGGTAGAATGGAATGGGTTCTACAGTTATCGGTGGTTCGCTGTCAGGGCGATCTAGAACAGAAAGCGTAGTCGGTTCTACGTCAATCGGGGATGAGGGTCTAGTGACGAATCCTTGTTTGTAAAGGTCGTCGTCTTGTTCAATATCTCCTTCGTCTGGCGTGGAGGAAGGTGGTGGGCGTTCAGCCGCTTCTTCGAGGCGATTCTTGCCTTTGTTCCTAAGTTCGGTAGAGATCCCTAGGGAGTAGGGGTTCGCTCTAGATCTGGGTTTCGAGGGTTCAGCAGGGTCCCCAAGGGGATTCTTTCCTGTGGTCTTTAGGAACGACATCTTGTTATCGTGCTGGGCTACGCGATGGTAGCAGCGATCAATGAGCTTATTCTTTTGTTACGCGGGGTGACACTAGAGTGTTCAACCTAAAGTAACAATCGACGGTTCAAGTCCTTGTAGAGGACTTTACTAAGTGAATCAAGAATATCAGCAGTCGTCTGTGGTGACTGAGACCAAGTCTGTGACTAGAGGGAACAGAAGTGTCGGAGAAGCTTGCTATGATTGCAGGCATAGAATAAGCTAAAGTACAGTGCGTATAATCGACAGCTATATAAAGGATTCGT
Organism: Paxillus involutus ATCC 200175; assembly: GCA_000827475.1. Lineage (NCBI taxonomy): Eukaryota > Fungi > Basidiomycota > Agaricomycetes > Boletales > Paxillaceae > Paxillus > Paxillus involutus. The sequence continues at coordinate 24,298 of KN819414.1, forward strand.
GATGGTGCACGGACCAGGAAGAGTACATAATGCCATAGGCTGGAACACGATGGAATGTGATGGAAGGTACAGCCTTCCATAGGATAAGCTGGGTAGACGGGAACGGTTACTTAAGATGGTAACTGAGAGGAGTCAGAGTTCGGGGAGACACGGACGAGGACGGACAAAGACAGAAGAGAAAAGAAAAGATAGGGGGTAAACAGTATATCGTAACAGGCGCTGTCTGGGTGACGCGTGGGTCGTCGTCCTGATGGGTGAGGTGTTTGGGTCGTGGGCGGCACATTCGGGCCCTGGGAGGGGCGTCTAGGGTCGTGGGGGCGCTGTCTGGGTGACGCGTGGGATGTCGTCCTGACGGGTGAGGTGCCTGGGTGGTGGGTGACGTGTTTGGGCGCTGGGAGAGGGTGTCTGGCGCTGTAGGGGTTCTGTGAGTGTTTGAGTCAAATAAAAACTTACCGTTATAGCCACACCGCGTGATATCACAGTGTGGCTGGTTCGTGTTCGTTTGTTCGTTTGTAGAGGCCGGGCAGGGCACCGGAGTGCTGTTTAGCGTGTAGGTAGGTGGGGGGAGCCGTGTCGCGCATCTGAACGTTGACCGTAAGCTTGAAAGTTGCTGACGTGTCCACGTTCACACATGACACGTTCACACATAAATTCTGTCAAGTCTCGTGTATGGCAAAATGTACTACACTTTTGTATAAGCTTTTTACTACATTTTTTTGCACACTTTTACTACACTTCTACTACACTTTTGTATACCTTTTTACTACGCTTTTTTGCACACTTTTACTACATTTTTCTTCTGGACCTTTACCACACTTCTACTACACTTTTTTCAAGTTTTGTCCTCAACTTTGTTGACTAGTAATTACCACACATTTATGTACTTTTTGCTACACTTTGGGTTGACTACTAGATATCCCTTAGTGTTGGTGTTTTTATATATAAGTATAATGAATAACTCGCCAACCACAAATGCAAAATGATACTCCTCTCTTGTTTTGTAGCTGATTGTCACGCCCCATGACTTTCCCATCTAAATCTACCTAACCCCAACACAATCCAATGCATCCCAATGCATCCTGACAACATCAGATTGTACTTAGACTTTTCTTTCATCTCTTTCCTGTTTCCCATTCCTGTTCCGATTCCGAGTCTTCGGACTTGTATTAGTAACTATGTCCATCCTATGTCCATCTCCATTCTTGTTCCTGTTATTTGTCATATCCTTACTAACACCACGTTCCATTTGTCATCCGCACGACTTTACTTTGTCATTCCGATCATAGCCTTTGTAACTGCGCGTCGGGATTCCCTAACCCCTGATGCTATTCCGTTTATATCATATCGGACTCCTAGTATATAAACCCCTTGTAAACTCCTTACTTCCTTAGTTTGAATATCAACTAGATATCAATCCCTGAACCCGTCCTCCACTTCCTAAGTCTGAGTAGATCTTAGGACTTATAATCCGACCTCACCTGAAATCAAGGGACAGGGCTTGTACAGGGGCGCAACACATAAGTTGAAGCCACAGTCCCTTACAACTCCAACACCCTCCAGACACCCTCCCCCATCATTCCAATATTCTGATCCATCGGGTTTGCTCCGGACCTTCAGGATTGAACACGACTCTAACACTGATCCTCATCATTAGAATTCTGCAGGGGTAAACCCCTGGATATCCTGATGCTGATACACTCAGTGGTCAATGCCTGGGTAGTACCCCCTACCTGCCTACCCCTGTCAAACCCATACCCCTGACGAGTATGGGTACAGGTTGCGTCAGGGTACCCATGGATTTACCCCTGCAAATCCCTACTAGTTAACATTAGGATTTAGGTGAGGGCTATTGGGGAAACATTGTACATCATGTGACCAACAGCAACAATTATTGGGAGTATCATCATAGCAAGGGGTCTGTTTGGTCTCGGCCACGACCAATTGACCAATCTTGAAGCTTCAACAGGCAAGCATTGACTAATATTCACACCCTGCATTGCAATTTCCCAATCTATAAGCAAATTTCACTAGCCAAAGGGCAGCAACCCCTTGGGAGGTAATTTCTACAATGAAAAGTCAACCCCTTGCTGAGGCTCAGTGAGCTTTCGGCTTGCCAACCCCTTTAAATGACCAATCTACCAAGTAATAGCATAAAAGTGGCAACTTGGAGCTCTTCTAATGTTCAAGCTATTATAAAATTCATGTAGAGAATATAGATGGTTAGATAAATAAGAAAGTGTGGAATGACATTCGAGAGCACAAGTGATTTGTAAGTGTTGTGGATGGATTATATCTGAGGGGCAATTGACTGTAGACTTAGGATAGTGGAAGTAAGCCGAGGAAAGCTTAATATTTTCAGACTCAGATCCTGCTTTGTTATACTAGACGCACGGACCATTACTACTAATTTTGAGTCTCTGATTCAGCAATTTCGGCTTGCCACAGCATTTCCTCAACAATTCACTTCACACCTTATCAGCTGACAATCTGTGTATATGAATTGTATTGACTATGTGATACTCTAACAGCATACAAAGCTAAAGCTCTAAATATGTCTGATATACTTGCTATTTGATGATCTAATTATATAATTAATTTAACACTCTAAAGGCATACAAAACTAAAAATCTGAACATGCCTGACTGCACTGGCCAATTGATCATCTAACTATCTAATAGTATGAGCCAAACCTATGAACTTATGAACTAATACCCTGATATACTAATAGTCTAAGTTGGTCTGAGAAGACTTATTGGTTATTGATATGAGTAGTATGAGCTAAACTTATGAACTTACAAACTGATACCCTGATATACTAACAGTCTGAGTAGGTCTGAGGGGACTCATTGATTATTGATCTGAGTAGCTGGTGGTCTGAATAAATCTGAGTGAATCTGAATGAAATATGAAACTGCTGAAATAATGAACTGAGCATCTGAAGTATGTCTGAATGCACTGTTGATCTGACTAGCTAAAGTTCTAAGTATCTGATCTCAGACTGTTAGTCAGATCAGATAGTTCAGTAGTTGTCAGTCCACTTCAGTTGAATTCAGACTACTCAGAAAAATTGTACATTTACTGATGTGAGGTCGAGGTGGTTCCTGATGGATACCATCATGTCGACAGTGTACGGCTCACGTGGGGGTCTCCTTGACTGGGGGGGGGCCAGAGACGATGCTGCTTTTAAAAGGGCGTCGGTCTCGCTGTCATTGAGGGTCCATTTGAGCCCGTGGACGGTGTGCCACACCTTGATACCACTGACGTAGTTGGAGACTGCGCTACCGGAGTAGGAGCCCACAAGGGCTGAGATGAATGCTGAAATGACGGAAGGGATGGTGGGAGTGCGGTCTGACTCTGGGATACTCTTGTGGTCGCAGAAAATATGAAATGCGAGGAGTCCAGACCCATACGTTTCTTTGGTGCTGTCTGCCCATGCGTGCGTGATAACGTCGTAGATACACTGTATGTCGCTATGGGATAGGGTGGTCTTGGAGTCTAGAGCCGAGCGGGGTCTGATGGGGGCCCATAGAAGGAGTCAGTCTTTCGCCTTGCACGCAGGTCGCAGGGGGGAGGGATGAAGGAGGGGGTTTGTTTCTGTGGGGGTTGCCTTGAGCCTCTTAGGTGGACGGGAGACCCTGTCTGCGGGACCAGGGGGATCACGGGCCGTCATGCACGGGATGGATGTTTTTCTCTTCTGGGCGAGGGTGGAGATCAAGAGGTGGGGTCATGGGGGACGTGTGGGTGCTGTCAACGTCGTAGTCCTCGATGAAGGGTTGGAGGTCGAGGGGAATGCCGGGGCTTGGGAGGAGAAGATATGAGGGGGGATATATGCCACATGATGGGGGGTCAGCGGGGTTGGAGGCGCTGGGGATGTAGCAGACGATGACCTCGCATCCAGAGTTCTGTAGAACTGTATGTATTCGCTTGAATACACCGTTGACTCTCCTGCTCCTGCTGCGACTGTTTGCCCAGGCCTCGACCACGCCGATGTTGTCTCCGAAAACCTTAAAATGAAGGTTGGGGGGGCACACTCTGATGATGGTGCGGGTGAGTAGCTCGAACCCAACACCTTCAGCCCAGCCGATGTCGCGGCCATCACGTTGCTAATCAGGCTTGAGACGCCAGGCTTGCCATCGCTGGCCAATGGTGATCCTGATCCTGGTGGTGCTGGCATCTGAGAAGGCACGGAAGTCGTGCACCTGCCAATGGCTGGTGAGTGGGATGGACATGAGGGGGAGAGAGCTGAGGGTGCACTTCCACCATTTCATGTCATCCGGGGTTTCACGGGGGGGGGTTCTGGGCATGAACGGGTTGTTGCCAAAGATTCCGAGCATGGCCTTGAGGTTGGTGAGGTAAGTGCGACCGGCAGGGAAGATGATTGAGGCATGCAGGAGTTTGCCATGCAGCTTCTGGACCTCTTGGAGTGTGTGCGTGCGTTTCTTTTCCCATTCAGTGATCATGTTGACGTACTTAGACCTTTTGCTTTCAGTTAGCGTGACCGTTTGCTCGGGTAAGTTCCATAGCAGGCCGATAAATGTGGGTTTGGAGGTAAACGGGATGTCCTTGGACACCTCCCACGGGATCCCGAGTTGATCCGAGATGGCGCTGATGTCGTCTAAGTTGTAACAGAATTCTAGGTCAGGGGTTGGTCGCGGGGAGGATTTGGAAAGATCTCTTAGCGGGCATGTCATGTCCTCGTCAAACTCCTCCGTTACGTCATTTGGGAGTTTGCCCCCGGTGAACCATGTGCGGCCTCCTCTGACAATGAGGCCGCCTTCGCTGGAAATCTGCTTGGCTAATAAGGATCAGGAGTGGTTGTACGTAGGTAGGGATTCACGTCGGATACAGAAGAAAATATGGTCGTCTACCCATCTAGCGATGGGTCTGATGCCACAGTGTCTCATTATGTCTGCCCCGGCCTCGCCTACTTTACCGTATATACCACCCGAGGGTGCGAAACCGAAACAAAGCGAAGTGTCGACGGCAAATTTGTTGTCGGATAGGCGAACGGCTAGGGAGGGCCATTGGGATGGGTGGGACGGGATAGTTCTGTATGCCTCTGCGACGTCCCTGACAGCCGCTTCGGAACCGGGGGGAAGGCGGGAAATGATTAATGATGTGATATGGAAAGTACTGTAGTGAGCTGGGAATAGGTCGGGGTCTACTCGGGAATTAACGGACGAGATGTCCAGTGATATGGGTTTGTGGGGGAAAGAAAGGTTTTGCACGAGGCGGAATTTACCAGGTTTGCCGGGTTTTGGGACGAGGGATAGGGGGGCCGTTTGAATTGGGCCGAGTAGGTTTTCGATGGTTTCACGGTCAAAAGGGCCTATGTACCTACCCTTGGAGAACTCCTTATCTACAATTTCTTTGAAAACAGTGCTGTGCTCTTGGACTGATGGGTTATTAGGGGGGATATAGGAGCTAGGTAAATTGGACAGGCCGGCGAGGAAGCCGTGACGAAGGTCATTGGGTATGGATGGGTATCTGTGTATCAGGCCGGAGGATCAGAGCCAGTAGTCCCAGGCTTCGGGGATGTAGGGGGTTAGGGCCCTAGCCCTTCTGTGCTCTAGGGCACGCTTGTGCGCCATGGTTTGCGTCCCCGCAGCCGGAGCATTCATGGGCGGGTGCATGCTTGGACCGGCAGCCAAAGGGACGCTGCCAGTCCGTGCAGACGGTCTGCCCGGTTGGGTTAACGAGTCGTCCTTTGGGGTTGTGGTGGCAGCGTGTGGGGGGACCGTCCCAGAATTCGGTCTTGTTGCAATTTCGCACGTCGTGTGGAAACCGCCCCAGGCAGAGGGGGCACGCTGATCTGCTGGGCTTACTCCTTGATCGCTTGCACGAGCCGTGCTTGGGCGACCCAGAGCGTGAGCGTGACGACACCCGTTGATGGGGGGTGCGGGGTGGGCCACAAGAACGATTCCTCAGGTGGTGCTCGCGTGATGGACCCGGGGATTGGGAGCGTGGGTTGCGGCTGCGTCTGAGGTTGTGGGACGCATCACACAAGTGGTACGGTCTCGCCTCGCGTGTGAAGTGGCCCGAGGATGACTCGGCCTTCTCTTGGCCTTGACACGGTCGTTGTCATGCCCTTCAATGTCTCTGGTGATGGTGTCTAATAGATGACCGTTGATGACCAAGATATCGTATCCTCTTCCGGCTTTGAGATCCCGATGCCAGTTGAAACAGACGCGTGAGGCGTATGTGAGGATGATCCTCTCCCCGAGGGGGAGCTGAACTGATGGGTGGGTTTCCAAGAACCAAAAGAATTTGGCGAGGGCGTCCAGGTTGGTCGTCGGCCAATTGGCTTTCTTAGCGTGGTCGAGGAAGCAGTTCTTGGTGCTTAGGAAGTCTGGGAAGGTGAGTTCGTGGTTGGGAATGACGTTGCGTGAGGCCTTGACAGACGCGATGGGGCGGATGGTGAGCAAGTCGTCAATCTTGGATATGCCAAGGGTGTCCTCTGCTTGGGACCTGTCATGGAACTTTGATGCATCTAGACGACCAGCAGGGGAGAAGTACCACATTTCTACATAGTCGAATGTGCTCAGCTTTTGCAGGGCATACTGGGAGGGGGGATGGATGAGGATGTCAGTGATGGAGGATCCTGGAATGAAAGTGTTCATCTTTGGTTTCTTCTTCTCCGCTTCTCTCCGTTCGCGCTCGGCTTCCTCGTTGACCAGGAGTTCTTCTTCCTCCTCACGCAGTCTGCGCATTTCCTCCGCTTCTGCATCTGCTCTAGCTTCCACCTCTTTCTGCACATTCCATGCTGCGATTCTAGTCGCTCTGTCCGCTTGCCATGCGGCAAGAAGGCGCTCTGGTTGTTCTCGTTGTACCCACGCCTTAGGCCTTCACAGACGACGTCGAATTTGGGGCCCGCGTAGTTGGGGGGGGTTTCGAGGTTTGGGTCGGCCATGCTTTGTGGATTTGGAGTTGGGAATGAGGGATTTTGTGTTAATGAGTGGAATGTAGAATATGGTAATGAATGACTAGGAGAAAAGGGGGTTGAGAAAGGATGAAAATTATCTAGCAAAAGCCCAGCTCTGAACGACAACGGGCCACGAGCGGAGGGGATGGCGCAGAAGAAAGAGGTGCTGCGCCACCTTAACTCCGCTCGGCCAAAGACAAAGCTCTGTGGCTGCACTCGTGCCTCGTTACGTAACAGTCCAGCACACAATGTGAAAGCTTCAGAATCTAACAGTGCCAAACAAACATCTGTGGCACTTGTCAACCTTCCAACGTCGCTCAACGACCAGTCACTGATTCACATTCACTGTTTAGCATGTCGACTTCTTGGACATCTATGGGTTGAAACAGACAAACTATGGCCTGACGGTCCACGCCTCCGTTCATTCGATCGCCCGCGCATTGATTAGTTATAGTTGACTTGGAGCATTATCTGGATTCTGGACGGCGTGTCCCAACATGCGTCGTCCACGGCGCCGTATCCTCTACATATGATCCGTTATATCCACTGTAATGCCAGCAACGTGCTGACGCTGTATAAACCTGGCCCTTGGTTCGACACTGTAGCACGCTACACCCATCTCTCCGGTTACAACGGGACGGTAACCACGACTCAGAACCGCGAAGAAACCGCGTTGAAGCTCGAATGACATCGCGACATGAAAAGGTACGCCTGGGCGTCTGCTTGCAGTTCGTGCTTGGGGATGATCGAACTTCGAGGGCTCAGTCTCGTCCCGTGGAGTGAGGTGACTACTATCGCTCATGTTGACCACCGCTCCCTACCTACCGTGCCAAGGTCTTCGCGTCGACGCTGACACGTCTTTCAAACACCACTCAGCTATCAAACTTCACTAGCTCCACGACGTACTGGGAGTCAAGGGGGTCCAAAAGAAAAAGGCAGACAGGTGGTGTCGTCAGTCAGAAGGAGTTTGCTACAGGCATGAAAGGTACGCATCTTGGCTTTGAAAAAAGGTACGTCTTTGCCTTTGATCGCTCACTGTGCTCCAAAACTCATCCATATCAGATGTCCATGGCGTACCGACAAGAATTCGAAGGCCTCACGACAGGAATCAAAGCCGCCGGTCCGGCATGCGAAACATTTGTTGAACCACCCTTGAAGCACGAAATAGTACCGTCCCCTGGACGCCGCGGTGAAAAAAATGATTTTGATACGGTATAACCGTTGGGTGGTGAAGTCAACATGCTCTACGCCGAAGTTGTCCCGCTGCAGGGAGAGAAGCGAAAACGGGAATTTAGAGAGTGCGCAGAGGGGGCTGGAGACTTGGATGGGAAGGTGTGTGATACTCTCGTTTATGCAGACATGGAGGAGCTGGTCTGACATGATGGGCACCACAGTTAGGGCGCCACCTGGTCTCTCCGTAGGCAGACCGTTGGCAGACTGAAGACAGTCGTTTCTTCTGTATTACAGGCGTCACCCGCTAACCGTACCTCTCCACCGCATTCATCCTCGTTCGCATAACGTCCCTGTTGCCCTCACACGCTAGGCCACGCCTTCTGGGCGTCTATTTACAGCTCGCGGCGATCACAGGCGAGTACCTCCTACGAGTTACGGGTTGGAGGCAATTCAACTTATTATTCCACTCAAAGCTTCTCGAAACCTTTTTCTACCGGCAAAGAAATCAAACACGCCCAGCGCAGACAATCAGTCTAGGTAGGAGCTCAGACTAATTGGAGGCATGAAAGTGGCTGACGTTCTCTCAAGTGGGCCATCAGAGTCAATATATAACGACGGGACACGGCGATAATCAGACATTCTGTCTCTAGGACACCCCTGGCTTGGGGTTCAGCTGGGAGTGTATCTCCAAAACGTGCATAAATTGCGCTACGATCGCTGCTCACGCAACTGCACAAGGGAAGCGGCGCCCACTTCGTATGTTATAGGCGGGATCTCCAGGGTCACAAAGGGTGAATCAGACGTATGACACCATCCATCAGCATCCGTGACAAAGTCTCACCGAGTCCATATCGTTGCCGTCGTCGCCGAGCTGGAGGAATGATCGTCCACTTATGGACGGCCGTACCGTTGGGCCTTCAGACCCAGTCCCCTCAGTGATGTCACGCGAACTTCGTCGCGAATGCTGCGAAGCACGAGCGGGGGACCTGCTCGTGTGAAGAGGGGACGCGTATATATGGAAGGAACTTCAGGAAAGGCTGTGTTCGCAACTCACTAGTTGTTCATTTGCCCTATCCTCCAACACCGTCCGCACCTCCGATGCTTTTCCAGACTCACCAACACCCAGTCGGCCTCCCCCTCGTCGCAGTTTGGTAGCTTTGGTGAATGTGGACGACCGGGTGCCTGTGTCAGTCTTAGGGAGGCACGAAGCTTGGCTCAGATGTTTATTCTTCTGTCCAGGTAGCGAGTGGGTCGAAGGAGAGGACGCTTCGCAGATGGACTGCACCCTTTCGGTCAGAGGCTCTCGTCGCCTCGCTTGCCTGCACTCCCCACATAATGTGTGCATCACCAGGGGTTGTTCATTGCAAATTCAACATCTGCACTTGCTGCTCAACCACCCAGTCGCTCGCATCATCGTCTTATCATTCTTCGATATATGCACACGAATCTCCGTGCTCACCCTTCCCAAGTTACCATTTACAGCGGCCGGCAATCCCACCACTGGCCGACACGTCACGAAGGGATGAGCCAGCGACTCTCTGCCGTCGATTCTCGAAGCATTTTTCCTCCAGAAACACGACCACATTTTTCTGAACTGCCAGAAGAAGCGAGCTGAGGTGCAGAAAGTGCAGGTGGGACTTGGCCAGGCGTTGAGACGATTTTCGTGAGGTGAGCAAGCGGAATTGGGATCGTGGTCATGTTGAAGACTCATCTATGAGACAGGCGCCG
>KN819414.1:40635-59413 GCA_000827475.1 Paxillus involutus ATCC 200175
CGACCAATCTGCCCTTCCAACGCACCCAACAGCTCCCCCATTCGCCGAACGCACCTACCGACTCAGCAACGAACGTAACGGTTCACAACCCATCCATCAACATGATAGAATGATTATTTAGATGGAAAGGTAGTTAAGTTTCGACCTTATCTTTTTTTTTTAAATTTAATGCGAAGGGAGTCCAGAGCACTTCGACGCACGACGATCCGTTGGAGCCGCATCCCTGCCTCAAAAGCGAGCCTGCTGCTTCACAGGTCAGCACAGCTCCTCAAGATCACTGAGACCTGTTCAAAGGTAAGTCCAGCCGCTGAAAAATAGACCTACCGCCTCAAAAGCCGGCCCGCTGCCTCAACGGTGAGCCAGTCGAGGGGGTAGGGAGGTAGACGATGACAACGGCGAGGACGACGACGACCACCGTGCACACGTCGTGCCCCAGCACCCCGAGTCGACACGTCAGACGGCCGTCAACGAGACCGCTGACACCTCGAACCCGAACGCGACCAGCGCCAGGCCGACAGTGCCAGTGGGCAAGTCAAACGGACCGTCGGACGACGAGTCGGACGAAGGAGTCAAGGAAGTGAGGAGAAAGACTAAGAAAGACGACAGTGGGGACGAGGACGTCCGCCACGTGTACGTCGTACCCGGACCAATTCCATCACCCCCAGACGAAGCCAGTAAACCACTACCCCCGAGCACGCCGCTCGAGGGGGAGAAAAGTGACGAGGCTGAGCGATCGAGCGGGCGCATTCACGAAGCAACCACGCACGACGACGACCATCCTCCACTAATCCCTAACCACCCAGAACCTCCACCCGTCCTCTGTCATCCACCACCAAGCCCACCACTAGTCCCCCCGCCACCACGAAGTCGATCGAACCGGTCGCACGAATGTGCACAGACGCACAGCACGATCCAGGCGGCGAAACGAAGGCACCCCCGAGCGTATGGCTCGAGGGGGAGAGTAAAGTGGAGTCGAGCCGGCACGTCGAACCCACGGACGTCAAGATGAACGACGTCGACGTTGAGGGACACCGTGACACCCAGAAAGAGCCCAGAGACCCTGTGGGCACGACGGACGGCGACGAGCGCCATCCCAACGAGCCCACAGAGCCTCCCGACAAGGAATGAGCGGCGAAACGGCTAAGTGGCGAGCTGAGGGCGAAGTCGACGGTCGAACGCGCGAGGGAGTCGAGTCGAAAGGTCGAGGGCAAGAGAAGAAGCCAGAGCGAGGGTGCGGACGGCCATCGAGATGGCAGAACGAACGACACGGACGGCACGGGCGGTTCAACAAGCAGCGCCAGCCGCGACTCGAAACGAGTCGAAACCAGCGTGCTAGCCAAGGACGAAACCAGTCAGCAAGGAAACGGTAAGCCGGCCATCTCGACGAACTCACCTGGCAAGCGACCTACCCACGACAACCGCATGCAGAGTGAGGGGGAGCGTGTGGAACGACCACAGGCCAAGTCGACGACCACGCAGCCACGAGAAACGCCGCACGATGAGGGATCGAGCGGTGGCCCGGACCGTGGAGAGGCATCTTATCATACTTATTCCATACTTTTGTTGCTTTCTACCATGAAATACAAGTTGGACAAGTCAAATATAAGCACGAAAAAAAGCGAAACCAGAAAACGAGTGGGCTTGTTTTGAGCTTATTTTACTTCTCATAAAAGTGCAATATAAGGTTGCATAAGGCCACATAAGTGACGAAAAAGTTTAAATAAGCATTCTGTCATTTTCCTGATGAAGCTTGTTCCCAAGTGCCTGTAATCGTTGCTGTGCATGACCAAGTCAACATCTTCGTATCCGATTCACCGCTTTCGTTCGTTTCCACCCAAATATCTACCTACCCTTCACCATGAGGCAGTATCATATCAGCACGCAGTCAGTGCCGTGAGGAGAAGCATATCTCACATATGGTAAGGCTGCATTGATGGACGCTCATACCATCTTGCCATGATGCCCATACGCTCTAAACCTTTTAAGAGGCCGCTGCGCATCATAATTATTATGCCTATAAGCCGACACCCCCACACTCGGAATCGATAATGACTCTCGTCACTGCGCATTATGCTCCCTCTATTCCTTGTCCTTTCACCTCTAGTCCAGCTTTCCCAAGCTGCGTCAACCAACGCCACCGAGTGCCCTCCCTGTGACGCCACGTCCTGCAGCTATAGAAGTCTCTGGAGCATTCTTGCTACGTGCGCCCTTACGCTCTTAGTTTGTACCTGGAATGCTGTATATCCGAATATCATCCCCAGGAAAAGATGGTACACGGTCCCGCTTTATCGTGGGGTCTTGGGACTCCTAGCATTGCTTACCCCAGAAATAACCACCATGCGTGCGTACACGGAATGGAAGGAAGCTGGCGACATCCAGAACGAGTTTCGCGGTACGTTCTCTGCTCCATAAATTGACACCGACGATAGGTCTGACGAAAGGTGGAATGGCTCAGACCATCCATGGACATGGACACGAACCCATGGTTTCTTTGCACTGATGGGAGGTTTTGTTCTCCAGGATGGTGTCGAACGAACGGCGCTGGCACATCGGTACTATAGCCCAGACCTGTACCGCCTCAAGACTAAGGAAATCATGAACCCAAGGATCACAAAGAAGCAAATAAGTGGCAGGAGTAAATCTGATGGACTAGGAAACACCATCCTTGTCCTTCAACTGTCGTGGTTCATTCTCCAGGTTGTTGCTCGTGCAGCGAATAAGCTCACTATCACGCTTCTCGAAGTCGATACCCTCGCACTGGCAATACTCAGCATTCCGCTGTTCTTTTTCTGGTGGAGCAAACCGATGGCACCTGAATCCCATCATATTTTCTACACTGTGTCGCCGCATGCAGCAGAGAGGACCAGGTTCGTCACAAATGTAATCTACCGAAGTCAGTCATGTAACCATTTCTTCTTATGTGGTAATGCAGTTCCCCAGACGAAGAGCTTTTGTTGGAGGATGTTCTATTTTCAACATTCGTGACTCCACGTTGCGAGGTATTTTCCCCGGTTACCACAATACCAGTACGGGATAAACCTTTTCTATCCAATGTAGTACTGAAATTCTGCATTAACAGGATGACGATTTTATCAGGCGTAGTGAAATAGAATGGAGGAAGGAGATATTTGGCCAAGGGACGGGCCAAGGCAACAATATTTGGGTAATGTCCATCGTTTGGGTCATTTTCGGAGGACTGCACCTTCTCGCGTGGGACTTCCAATTCCCAAGTGAAGCCGAGAAGATCATCTGGCGTGTCGCATCCTTTGCCTTGATCGCTGCTCCATGCTTCCTATTCCTTACTGATAAGATACACATGGCTTCGGATAACCTCGGTTATGGCCTGGTTGGTGTTGGTGTGGTAGCTCGTCTGCTTCTTTTGGTATTGATGCTTGCAGGTCTTCGTGACCTTCCGGCTACCACATACCAAACTGTGTCTTGGACAACTTACGTACCACATTTATAGTCCCTTGCTACCGTATCTCTTTCACCACCTCGTGCAGGAGAATGTATAGTAATTAATATATCCCACAAAAGGCACAGTTTGAACGAAACGAAACACGGGCTCAGACAAACACGAAACTTTGTTACAATTCTCCTTGCGTGGTCCCGAACCCGATTCTAACATGCACCTCTAGATCTTCGTCAACCGCGTTAAGTCTCCCGTGTCGATCGAGAATATGGGTCACGATCAACTCCGACCTCAGCATCAGCCTGAGGGCAGCCGTCTGTAACTTGCGAGACTTATAGGACGTTCTCTAGGACATTGCTGGACCTCCATTTCTGCGTTATGTACCTGATCCCGCAGCTGTTTCGCCTCGAGTTTTTTTGTCCATCAAGTTTGGCAGTTCGTCGTCTACTCCGAGGAGGCCAAGAATCATGCAGTAGCGTGTCCCATGCACCATATTATCAGGTTACGGGTAAGCTTCCTGACGTGTCTACGGAACTCTTCGCTCGACTCTTCAACGCTCCCTTCAGAGGTCGGGCGCGATGACCTGGACTAGTGTCATCCATGTCTGCGTGTTAGTCCGTCCATTAAGAGATCTCCTTGCTCTCCCATATCGTGAGTCACATTCCCCTGATTCCCCAACTGATGGCTTTCGCTTGGTGCAGATTTAGGTCGTCTTGCCCCCAAGGATTAGTGACCCATATTCTGTCGGCATGACACCCATCATATGGGTCAAGACTCAAGAGGTTCTAGCTGAGTGGGCGCGGGTGTGGGTGTCCAGAAAGTCATAGCAGGGCGGAGTTACTGTCTCAACCTCCCCAGCTGCCATCTCTTGGTCTGTTCACCCCTCGTCTGGCTCACCAGGAACCTTGGCCAGCAGCTGGAAGTGGGGAGTTCCTTATGATCCTGAGGTTCGTTGCTAAGTTTCTGGGTCTCTGCTTCGGGAATTTTGCTGGGTGGATGGGGCGTGGCCGTCCAGGCACGGTCCGAGTCATTGCAGTATAAATTGTCTTTCAGTAAATCGAAAATGATCTAGGAATGTAATACTTAACTATCTCGTTACGACACGATCGATAACGTTTTGCCCAGGTACCGCACCATGAACCGCCTTGTCAAGCAGGGTTCAAGTGATATCCTCGACGTCGCGTGCAGTACACGCAAGTTTCCCGGGGGGTATACGCGAAGGCAGGACCTTGACTATCGCATTCTCCTGTACATGCCCGCACGCGGGGGGCATAAGTGGGGATCGGCTGCACCGCTGGTGCTCGGTGACAGCCCTCGAGTTCGTCGGAACAGTGAGAAAATATCAGTAAAGAACGTTAGCGACGACTTGGATGACAATCATAATGCGGACCAACATCACAAGACCAAGCGAAATATGCTCATATATCGTGAATAATCGCCTTGAACATTCCTATGTCGGCGGATTCAGTGTCAAACCATCAAGGTACTTAACTATCCCGGTGGCTCGATACAAGCGCATTTGATACACTTCATCGCTGCAGATAAGTAGTATTCAGGAAGTGCACTATAGCTATGTGAGTAGAATGGAAGTTCACACCGAGAGACTCACCGTCGCGGTTTTATATAGTGGGAGATTCTGTCACATCTCAAGAGAGCAGTTAGGTATTTCTTCCAAGGAGACTCATGTTGGAAACCGCAGTTTCCGCTCCGTACGCTTACATAATCGCGTCGTATACCTCACGCTATCCTTGTGTATTTCCTACTCTCTACTTGTTTGACAGAGCTCAGACAAACAAGATTGCATTGTTACAATTCCCATTGCGTGATCCAGAACCCGAATTCTAACAACTCACAAAATCAGGAAGCAAAACACGCCGCCAAACGATATCCAGATCTAGCGTTGGATGCTTGACAATGATGGAGTTTGTGAAAGCTTCAAAATCTAACAGTGCCAAACAAACATCTGTGGCACTTGTCAACCTTCAACGACCAGTCACTGATGCACATTCACCGTCAACGCCGTTCAAACATTCACTGTTTCGCATGTCGACTTCTTGGACATCTATGGGTTGAAGAAGACAAACTATGGCCTGACGGTCTACGCCTCCGTTCGTTCGATCGCCCGCGCATGATTAGTTATAGTTGACTTGGAGCACTATCTGGATTCTGGACGGCGTGCCCCAACATGCGTCGTCCACGGCGCAGTATCCTCCACACAGGATCCGTTATATCCACTGCAACGCCAGCAACGTGCTGACGCTGTATAAACCTGGCCCTTGGTTCGACAACTATAGCACGCTACACCCTGCTACACCCATCTCTCCGGTTATAACGGGACGGTAACCACGACTCAGAACCGCGAAGAAACCGCGAAGAAGCTCGAAGGACATCGCGACATGAAAAGGTACGCCTGGGCGTCTGCTTGCAGTTCGTTCTTGTGGATGATCGAATTTCGAGGGCTTAGTCTCGTCCGTCCCGTGGAGTGAGGTGACTACTATCGCTCGTGTTGACCACCGCTCCCTACCTACCGTGCCAAGGTCCGCGTCCACGCCGACACGTCTTTCAAACACCACTCAGTTATCAAACTTCACTAGCTCCACGATGACGCACGACGTACTGGGAGTCAAGAGGGTCCAAAAGAAAAAGGCAGACAGGTGGTGTCGTCAGTCAGAAGGAGTTTGCTACGGGCATGAAAGGTACGCATCATGGCTTTGTTGATGTGATTGCGTACCCACGTCGCCTGGTAGGCTGAAACCGCCAAACAAACTACCAAGTCCAAGATCCAAACCGATGGAAAGGTCGATTCTTTCTCGGTGGTTGAACAAAGGTACGTCCTTGCCTTTGATCGCTCACTGTGCTCCAAAACTCATCCATATCAGCTGTCCATGGCGTACCGACAAGAACTCGAAGGCCTCACGACAGGAATCAAAGCCGCCGGTCCGGCATGCGAAACATTTGTTGAACCACCCTCGAAGCACGAATTAGTACCGTCCCCTGGACGCCGTGGTGAAACAAATGATTTTGATACGGTATAACCGTTGGGTGGTGAAGTCAACATGCTCTACGCCGAAGTTGTCCCACTGTAGGGAGAGAAGCGAAAACGGGATTTTAGAGACTGCGCAGAGGGGGCTTGGGACTTGGATTGGAAGGTGTGTGATGCTCTCGTTTATGCAGACATGGAGGAGCTGGTCTGACATGATGGGCACCACAGTTAGGGCGCCACCTGGTCTCCCGTAGGCAGACCGTTGGCAGACTGAAGACAGTCGTTTCTTCTGTATTACAGGCGTCACCCGCTAACCGTACCTCTCCACCGCATTCATCTTCGTTCGCATAACGTCCCCGTTGCCCTCACACGCTAGGCCACGCCTTCTGGGCGTCTATATACAGCTCGCGGCGATCACAGGTGAGTACCTCCTACGAGTTACGGGTTGGAGGCAATTCAACTTATTATTCCACTCAAAGCTTCTCGAAACCTTTTTCTACCGGCAAAGAAATCAAACACGCCCAGCGTAGACAATTAGTCTAGGTAGGAGCTCAGACTAATTGGAGGCATGGAAGTGGCTGACGTTCTCTCAAGTGGGCCATCAGAGTCAATATATAACGATGGGACACGGCGATAATCAGACATTCTGTCTCTAGGACACCCCCGGCTTGGGGTTCAGCTGGGAGTGTATCTCCAAAACGTGCACAAAATGCGCCACGATCGCTGCTCACGCAACTGCACAAGGGAAGCGGCGCCCACTTCGTATTTTACAGGCGGGATCTCCAGGGTCACAAAGGGTGAATCAGACGTATGACACCATCCATCAGCATCCGTGACAAAGTCTCACCGAGTCCATATCGTTGCCGTCGTCGCCGAGCTGGAGGAACGATCGTCCACTTATGGACGACCGTACCGTTGGGCCTTCAGACCCACTCGCCCTTAGTGATGTCACGCGAACTTCATCGCGAACGTTGTGAATCACGAGCAGGGGGGACCTGCTCGTGTGAAGAGGGGACGCGTATATATGGAAGGAACTTCAGGAAAGGCTGTGTTCGCAACTCACTAGTTGTTCATTTGGCCTATCCTCCAACACCGTCCGCGCCTCCAGTGCTTTTCCAGACTCACCAATACCCGGTCGGCCTTCCACCCGTCGACGTGTCCCCCTCGTCGCAGTTTGGTAGCTTTGGTGAATGCGGACGACCGGGTGCCTGTGTCAATCTTAGGGAGGCACGAAGCTTGGCTCAGATGTTTACTCTTCTGTCCAGGTAGCGAGTGGGTCGAAGGAGAGGACGCTTCGCAGATGGACTGCACCCTTTCGGTCAGAGGCTCTCGTCGCCTCGCTTGCCTGCACTCCCCACATAATGTGTGCATCACCAGGGTTGTTCATCGCAAATTCAACATCTGCACTTGCTGCTCAACCACCCAGTCGCTCGCATCATCGTCTTATCATTCTTCGATGTATGCACACGAATCTCCGTGCTCATCTATGAGACAGGCGCCGCAAACATGTGTAGTATCTCATCGTCTACGCGTGGCCTGGAAGGCCATGCGTCTTGCTGGAAAGGGCGAGGCTGGTGCCTGGTATTTGAATAACGTGTCAGTGTTGACGGGGAGACGAATCTAGCGGACGTTCAAGCATACCTTTCCATATCGCAAGTGCATCAGAGAAATTGTGCTGGTCCATCGAGCTCATAGTAGTTTGTTCGCAAGTTCAAGCGCTTCCCCAGGGCTATGCCGCGGACGTATGGTTCTGTGTGTACAAGTTGTAAGTGGACGTCAGGGAATTTAGTGACAAGGCCACCGTACTGATTGTTTCTCCCAGACTCCCGACTATAGCATCTATTTACGTTAGCGGACGACGAAAACGGGCCCATCATTCAAGCCACCAAGAGACTTCGATACCTCCTCTACTCTCTGTACATTGACTGCGGCCTCTGCCTCTGCAACCACCCCAGTCATTACTCGGACGGTCCAATTAACTTAGAACCCTCCGTAAAAAGCATAGCTGAAGTCGCTCTCAGCTGTGCCCTTAGTAGCGCTCTCCGTGTGGCGTCCAGCAATATGATGAACGGTCCTATCAGGGCATCAAGGGGGAACGTATAGACGGTGGTTTTGGGAATAGATGTACGCTCGTCAGTTACTCCCTTTGCAAGTGGTCTGTATGGGCCTCACAGGTAAGCGCATGAAGCACGCATATAGACTGAATCTCAAAATTGTTGATGTTAGAGATGTCGCGGAGCGCCTCCTCTCTCGGTGATTCAGATTGATCCGAAATATTACCACTCCCTTCAATCCGGGTTTTATGGCGTGTAGAGTCTGAGAGATCCCCAACGGGACCGAACAGCGAACACAGGTACGTCCCTACTTGGGATGGCACACCGTGCTACAGATCTCACCCTTATCACCCGTTCATAGTAGACCGACAAGCAATAGGAGGCCTCTCGGAAGAGATGGATCAAGAGGATGGTAGCGACGGTGAGATAGAGATGTGGGTAAGCTGGAAGGGAGGAAATGGAGGAAGGGGCGTGAAGAAGCTATGAATCCGTTTGAAGGGTTCGGCGGGCGGGTGAGCAGGCTAGTTGTTTCGTCGCCTTTACCCCTCGGTTAACATTCCGACGCTCATCGTCCAGTTTAGACACCGCCTCGCCTTCCCCACCACACGTCACCCGCTGACCGTGCCCCCACCACGTCCACACTCATTGCCATGGCGTCAGCATTACCCCTCAGCTGCGACAAGTGGCAGAGGTGTTCTTTTTTTTTAGTTGGACAGCGACAGAGTTGACGGGGTCGGTTGCACCAGTCTGTCCGGCGAAGGACAAAGGTCAAGACAATAGCATTTGGGTATAGTTTATTGTTTGGGTTATTTTCGGAGCACTGCACCTGATCGCATGGGACTTTCAATTCCCAAGTCCAGCCGAGATGACCATGTGGCATGTGGCATGGCGCTCCATGCATCTTCTTCCTTTCGTTGTGCCATTAGCTACGCTATCGGTCTATGCTCGGTGGGGCGGTCCCCCTGTATCACCTCGATACTTGAAGTCATTCATAGAGTGTGCCAATGATGCTCCCAAGGGCCCCAAATTGTTCCCGTGCATCACCGAATCAATCTCCCTTGTTCCTCTGACTGCCTTCATTCGTTTCTACCCCGATGTCTACCTCTCCTCGACCATGAAGTGGTATCAATCAGTGCGCAGTGATTGTAAAAAGACACATCAGATTCGCATGTTCGTATCAATTGTTCTAAATAATTGCCATGATGCAACATTCTGCCCGTTACTGGCACGGCCCAACCGAATCGCGATCTGGGTCAACACATCAAGGGTTTCTCAAGGCACAACCCCGTATCCGTTCACCTGCTGTCGTACTGTCATGTTGCCGTTCTGGGCTATGCTAGGTGGGGCAGTGCCTTCATACAATGTGTCAAGCTTGTTCCCCTTGAAGTGCCTGTAATCGTTGCGGTGCATGACCAAGTCAACATCTTCGTGTCCGATTCACCGCCTTCGTCCGTTTCCACCCAAATATCTACCCACCCCTCACCATGAGGCAGTATCATATCAGCACGCAGTGAGTGCCGTGAGGAGAAGCATATCTCGCATATGGTAAGGCTGTATAGATGGACGCTCATACTATCTTGCCATGATGCCCATACGCTCTAAACCTTTTAAGAGGCCGCTGAGCATCATTATTATTATGCCTATAGGTCGACACCCCCACACTCAGAATCGATAACCACTCTCGTCACCGCGCATTATGCTCCCTCTCTTCCTTGTCCTTTCACCTCTAGTCCAGCTTTCCCAAGCTGCGTCAACCAACGCCACCGAGTGCCCTCCTTGTGACGCCACGTCCTGCAGCTATAGAAGTCTCTGGAGCATTTTTGCTACATGCGCACTTACGCTCTTAGTTTGTACCTGGAATGCTGTATATCCGAATATCATCGCCGGTAAAAGATGGTACACGGTCCCACTTTATCGTGGGCTCTTGGGACTCGTAGCATTGCTTACCCCTGAAATAACCACCATGCGTGCGTACTCGGAATGGAAGGTAGCTGGCGAGGTCCAAAAAGAGTTTCGTGGTACGTTCTCTGCTCCATAAATTCACACTGACAATAGGTCTGACGAAAGGTGGAATGGTTCAGACCGTCCATGGACATGGACACGGACCCATGGCTTCTTTGCACTGATGGGAGGTTTTGTTCTCCAGGATGGCGCGGAACGAACGGCGCTGAATTGGCATGACCTGCGGCTCCTCAAGACCAAGAAAATCATGAATCCAAGGATCGAAAAGAAGCAAATAAGTGGCAGGAGTAAATCTGATGGACTAGGGAACACCATCCTTGTCCTTCAATTGTCGTGGTTCATTCTCCAGGTTGTTGCTCGTGCGGCGAATCACCTTGCTATCACGCTTCTCGAAATCGATACCCTCGCACTGGCAACTCTCAGCATTCCGCTTTTTTTCTTCTGGTGGAACAAGCCAATGGCACCTGAATGCCACCATATTTTTTACGCTAGCACTGCGTCGCAGGATGCACCAGAGAGGACCAGGTTCGTCACAAATGCAGTCTACCGAAGTCAGTCATGTAATCATTTCTTCTTATGTGGTAATGCAGTTTCCCAGATGAAGAACCTTTGTTGAAGATGGTTCGATTTTCAACATTCGTGACTCATCCGACGTAGTACTGAAATTCTGCATTGATAGGATGACGATTTACCTATCAGGCGTAGTGCAATAGATTGGGATGTGGAGATATTTGGCCAAGTGACGGGCGGCGACACCAATATTGATCTTTGGGTATTGTTGACTTTTTGGGTTATTTTCGGAGGACTGCACCTTCTCGCGTGGGACTTCCAATTCCCAAGTCAAGCCGAGAAGATCATCTGGCGTGTCGCATCCTTTGCTTTGATCGCCACTCCATGTTGCTTCTTCCTTAGTACTAAGATATACATAGCTGCGGACCCAGGTAACCCCGCTTATGGCCTGATTGGTGTTGGTGTGGTAGCTCGTCTGCTTCTTTTGGTATTGATGCTCGCGAGTCTTCGGGATCTTCCAGCTACCGCGTACCAAACTGTGTCTTGGACAACTTATGTGCCCCATTTATAGTCCCTTGCTACTGTATCTCTTTCACCACCTTATGCAGGGGAATGTATAGGAATTATTCTGCACGTCTTTGTGTCATTCTTTACATAAAAGGCACAGTATACCCCACAAAAGGTACAGTTTGAATGAGACGAAACACGGGCTCAGACGAACACGAAACTTTGTTACAATTCTCCTTGCTTGGTCCCGAACCCGATTCTAACATGCACCTATAGATCTTCGTCAGCCGCGTTAGGTCTCCCGTGTCGATCGAGAATACGGGTCACGATCAACTCCGACCTCAGCATCAGGCAGCCGTCTGTAACTCGCGGGACGAGGACGTTCTCCAGGACATTGCTGGACCACCATTTCTTTGTTATGGACCTGATCCCGTAGCTACCTCGCCTCGAGATTCTTCGTCCATCAAGTTTGGCAGTTCGTCGTCTGTTCCGAGGAGGCCAAGAATCATGCAGTAGCGTGTCCCATGCACGATATTGTCAGGTTACGGGTAAGGTGTCTACGGAACTCTTTGCTTTGACCCTCCAACGCTCCCTTGAGAGGTCGGGCGCGATATCCTGCACTAGTGTCCCTATCGGCGTGTTCGTTTATTAAGAGGTCTCCTTGGTCTCCCATATCGTGAGTCTCGTTTCCCCGATTCCCCAACTGCTCCCTCTCGTTTGGTGCAGGTTTAGGCCGTCCACTTTCTCCAAGGATTAGTAACCCAGCACCCATCAAGAGGTTCTAGGCGAGTTGGCATGGGTAAGGCAGCGCTGTGTCCAGAAAGTCATATTAGAGTGAAGTTGCTCTCTCGACCTCCCCGGCTGCCATTTCTTCGTCTTCAAGATTTGTTAGCTTCTCGTCTGGCCCACCAGGAACCCTGACCACCAGCTGAAAGCGGGAAGTTCCTTCCGATCGTCCCGCGTTGCTGAGCTTCTGAGTCTCTGCTTCGGGAATTTGCTGGGTGGACGAGGCGTGGCCGTCTAGGACGCGGTCATCGCAGTATAAATTGTCTTTCAGTAAATGGAAAATGCCCTAGGAGTGTAAAGGTACTTAACTATCTCGTTACGACGTGATCGATAACATTTTGCCCAGCTACCGCACCGTGAACCGCCTTGTCCACCAGGGTTCAAGTGACATCGTCGTGCTCGCCGATGACGTCGCGTGCAGTACACGCAAGTTTCCCGGGGGTGTGTACGCGAAGGCAGGACCTCGACTATCGCAGATACGAAGTGACAGTGGATGGCTCTTCTGCTCACTGGTATGTCATGTCTGATTGGGAATCTTCTGGCTATGGGGCAACCACCTTCACAGGACGATTGATCCGCCAGTACCGCATCCTGGGCGACTCCTCTAAGACTGACGACCGGTCGAACATTCTCCTGTACATGCCCGGACGCGGGGGAAATCACTACTTTCCTCAAGAACAGTGAAGGGACACGAAACCTGTTCGACGTCGTTTACACGTTCAAGCAGGGCGGGATGGCTGTCCACCTGCTCCAGCATCGTCCTCCGACCATACAGAAGTTGCTTGCAGAGCTTCTGGGTCTCTGGTTCGGCCTTTTTTTTTCTGGGTGGATTGGTGTGTGGCCGTCTGGGATGCAGTCGTCGTGGTATACTAGTAACAACAAACGTTGGATTTCCTTGCAGCACCTGGCAAACGCCCTAGGAATGTAAAGGTGCTCACCCATCTCAAAATTTTGACGCCATATATAAATAATCCTTTGGCTAGGTACCGTGCCGTGAAATCATGCACCCCCTTGCCGAAGACGTCACGTGCAACAAGATTTCGCGGAATGTGTACGTGGAAGGAGGGCGTCACTTGCTTAGCGGTATGTTATGTTTGATTGGTATTTTTTTTCTGGCTATGCGGCGACCATTTCCACAGGACAGAGTGGACCCGGCAATACTGCGTTCCAAGCGACCCCTCGTTAACGACGGTTCAAAGATCTCCGTGTGCGTAATCGGACACGGGGGAAATGAGTTCCTCAAGTTCCAGGACAACGAAGAGATAAGCGCGTTTCACACCGCTGACGCCTTCCAGCAGATGTGGCAGAGAAAATGGTGAGCGATCCATGTTACCACCTTACATGGCAGGAGCTAAGCGAGTATATTCTAGCGACAACGAAATACTCTTCATGATCGATACCTGCCCAGCGCTTTTTCACTTTCCTAACATCCTAGCAACAATCTCTTAGTCGGTGTGCCTCCCGTTCCTAATCTGGTCGTTTTTTTCATCGGAATTGGAAAGGAAACTGTTACTGGCCGCCTGGACGACATAAGCGCGGTCGACACCAGGTAAAGAGGACGTCCGGTATATGGTATCGACAATCCAAGGATTGAGTAAAGTAAACTGGGGGAGTACAAATACCAAAATTAAGAGGTTTGCTGCTCGTAGAGAGGACTAACTCCCGAGAGAGGCATGTAACACGGGACGGCCTTTCGGAAAAAATATGATTAAAGGACAGGAGTACGAAAACGTGTTACTCACATGGACGTCGCACGTTATGGTAGTACGAGTGGAAGCAACAGCGAAATAGTTTACTCAGCCCCACTGTTTTAAGTCCTGAGCAGAGACTTGAAAGTCAGGGTGGATGGAAATGCCAAATGATGCTTCCAGGGCATTGGAAGCGGCGGCGGGTGATCGATGCTAAGTAAGGTTCGATCGATAGTTGTGTTTTGCTGATCCTCGACCGTCCCCAGCTGAAGAGGGGCTATCTGCATGATGACGATCAGTATGCTCAGCAAAATAGTGTCCTTGTACATACCTCACAAAGCGCAATATCGCAAAGCGTAGCACTGGAAGGTGATGCTGAGAAATCGCGAGAAATCGCGAGATGTCGCCGGTGCTGTGCGTACATGCGATCATAAGTTCCATAGCGCACTAACACAAATAAAATCATATAACTTCACTTCAGCGGTTCTGGGAGTCCGACGACAGTATCATAGATCGAGAGGAGGCGAGCAGTGACGGGCATGATGGTTAATGGTTAGTGAGTGAAATTTTGAAATAGTGTGAGAAAGCAGTTCCCCAACACAAATATCGCAGACCGTAGTGAGGCTCAAGCACGCCGCCGCACACAGTAGGAGCAGCAACTTGAAGTTTGAAAGCTTGAAGGCCCATGTATCTCGATGTACGTGACATACTAGGGAGTCAGACTACCAGTAGATGCAGCGAGTTATGAGACTACACAAATTTTCTACGATGACGTCGGTTAATACGAAAAAATGGTATGTGGCTTGAATAATGAAATGATGTGACAGATTTCGAGCTCATACTGACCATGTTCGTGATTAGCCGATTAGCTGAGATGTACGAACCGCGGGGCCAGGAGACTGGTACATATTACAACTTGTGGTACGTCGTAGACTCATTCAAGTCAAGTCCTGAGACTGTCCGCACCCACGGATCCAACATCATGACAGGTACCAGTCAGTAGCGCAACTGGGTTACACCTGTCCGCATCACGGATCCGACCGTGACATCGCTACCGACGGACGTCACTTGCCAGCACACATTTCTTACCCTTCCTAAGCCGTTAAAAGGCCGCTGAGCGTTCTTGTGCCCATAAATCGACAGTTCCACGCTCGGAATCGATAACGACTCTCATCACCGCACAGTATGCCAGTGCTACCGCTCTTACTTGTCTTTTCATCTCTAGTCCAGCTTTCCCAAGCTGCGTCGACCAACGCCACCGAGTGCCCTGCTTGTGACGCCACGTCCTGCAGCTATAGGAGTGTCTGGAGCATCCTTGCCACCTGTGCACTCACACTCCTAGTTTGTACCTGGAATGCTGTATGTCCAAATATCATCGCCGGGAGAAGATGGTACACGGTCCCGCTTTATCGTGGGGTCCTGGGATTCGTAGCATTGCTTGCCCCAGAAATAACCACCATGCGCGCGCACTCGGAATGGAAGGAAGCTGGCAAGATCCAGAAAGAGTTTCGTGGTACGTTCTCTGCTCCATAATCGACACAGAAGATAGATCTGACGCAAGGTGGAATGGTTCAGACCATCCATGGACATGGACACGGACCCATGGCTTCTTTGCACTGATGGGGGGTTTTGTTCTCCAGGATGGTGTCGAACAAACGGCGCTGGGACATCGGTACTATAGCCCAGACCTGCAGCTCCTCAAGACTAAGGAAATTATGAACCCAAGGATCTCAGAGAAGCAAATAAGTGGCAGGAGTAAATCTGATGGGCTAGGAAATGCGCTCCTTGTCCTTCAACTGTCGTGGTTTATTCTCCAGGTTGTTGCTCGTGCGGCAAATAAGCTCGCTATCACGCTTCTCGAAATCGATACTCTTGCACTGGCAACTCTCAGCCTTCCACTGTTCTTTTTCTGGTGGAGGAAACCGATGGCACCTGAATGCCACCATATTTTTTACACTAGCACTGTGTCGCAGCATGCACCGGAGAGGAATCAGAGGATCAGGTCCGTCACAATACAATCTACCAAAGACAGTCATGTGATCTTCTTATGTGGCGATGCAGCCCCCGAAATGAAGAACCTTTGTTGAACTTGAACATGGTTCGATTTTCAACATTCGTGACTCCTCCGATGTAGTACTGAAATTCTGCATGCTCAGGATGTCGATTTCCCCATCACTCGTAGTGGCAGCTGGTTAGCGGAGATATTTGGCAAAGTGTTGGACGACGAGTCCATTCGGGTATTGTTGATTGTTTGGGTTGTTTTCGGAGGACTGCACCTTCTCGCGTGGGACTTCCAATTCCCAACTCAAGCCGAGAAGATAATCTGGCGTGTTGCATCCTTCACATTGATTGCCACTCCATGCTGTTTCTTCCTTGCTGATAAGATGCACTTGATTTCGGGTAACACCGATTATGCCCTGATTGGTGTAGGTGTGGTGGCTCGTTTCATCCTTTTAGTACTGATGTTTGCGAGTCTTCGAGACATCCCAGCTAGTGCCCACCAAACTGTGTCTTGGACATCTTATGTACCCCACTTATAGTTTCTCGCTACCATATCTCTTTCACCAACTTACGCAGCAGAATGCATAGGAAGTCTCCCGTGTCGATCGAGAACTAGCAAGATGTGATGTATACGGTCACGCTCAACTCCGGCCTCAACGTCAAGGCAGCTGTCTGTGACTAGTGGGACTCAGACATTTTCCACGACGTTGTTGGATCTCCATTTCTGCGTCACGGACCTGATCCCGCAGCTGCCTCGCCTCCAGCTTCTTCGGCCATCACGCTTGGCAGTTCGTCATCTGTTCCGAGGAGACCAAGAATCATGGCTTTTTCAGTAGCGTGTCCCATGCACGATGTTGTCAACTTACGGGTAAGCCTCCCGACGTGTCTACGGAACTCTTCGCCTCGACTCTCCAACGCCGCAACGCTCCCTTTAGAGGTCGGGTGCGGTGATTTGCATTAGGGTCATTCCTATCGGCGCGTTCATCCATTAAGAGATCTCCTTGGTCTCCCATATCGTGAGTCTCATTTCCCCGATTCCCCAATTGCTCGCTCTCGCTTGGTGCAGGTTTAGGCCGTGTGCTTGCTCCAAGGATTAGTGACCCATACTCTGTCGACGTGACATCCATCATACGGGTCAAGAGGTTCTGGGCGACCGGGCTGGACGTGGGTAAGGCAGCGGCACCGTGTGTCCAGAAAGTCAGCGGGAGGAGATACCAAAATAGTTATATCGTGGCAAGTTGCTCTCTCAACTTCCCCGGCTGCCATTTCTTCGTCTTCAAGGTCTGTTAGCCCCTCATCTGGCTCACCAGGAACCCTGACCACCAGCTGAAAGCGGGGAGTTCTTTTCGATCATCCAGCAGTTCGTTGCTGAGCCTCTGGGTCTTTGCTTCGTGTCTTTGCTGCGCGGATGGGGCGTGGCCGTCTAGGACGCGGTCATCGCGGTATAAATTATCTTTCAGTAAATGGAAAATGCCCTAGGACTGTAAAGGTACTTAACTATCTCGTTACGACGCGATCGATGACGTTTTGCCTAGGTACCGCACCGTGAAACGCCTTGGCAAGCGGGATTCAAGTGACATCGTCGTGCTCGCCGATGACATCGCGTGCAGCACACGCAACGAGCTTCCCAGGAGCGTGTACGAGAAGGCAGATACAAAGTGATAGTGGATGGCTCCTCGGCTCACTGATATGTCACGTCCGGTTGGGAATCTTCTGGCTATGTGGCGGCTACGTTTACAGGACGCTTTGATCCGCCGGTACCGCATCCTGGGCGATTCCTGCGATACTGACGACCGGTCGGACATTCTCGTTTACATGGTTGTACGCAGGAGAAACCACTAGTTCATCAAGCACAACGCAAAGACAGGAACGACGTCATTGACACGTTCGAGCAGGGCGGGATGACCTCCCCACCTGCTCCGGTATCGTCCTCCGACCGTGCTGAAGTCTCTTGCGATGCTTCTGGGTCTCTGGTTCGGCCATCTTCTGGATGGGTGTCCGTCTGGGACACAGTCATAACGAAGATTTAGCATTGCTTACGCCTTCCAGCAGATGTGGCAGAAGAAACAGTGAGTTACCCATGTTCCCACCGTGCATGCCACTGGCAGGAACTAAACGAGTATATTTTAGCGACAACGAAATACTGCTCATGATCGATACCTGCCCAGCGAACACGATGTACCCGCTGTTCACTTTCCTAGCATACTAGCAATAAATTCTTACCCCTCGTTCCTAATCTCGTTATTTTTCTCATCGGAATTGGATACCGGCGTCATGGTGCCTGTCACGGACAGCCACATACACATCATACTCGAATGTACGACACGGTGGGTCGAGTTTCCATGCAGGACTCGGTATTTATGCTTTCGCTTCAATGTCATGTGCGTTAGCTGCTCCGACTCCCAACTTGTGCAGAATGCAAACGTGCGTTTGGACCTCCCATACTAGCGAGCGAAATACAGTAGTCGATCTTGTGACTCAGGTTAGGTTATTCTGGCTGCTGGGAAGGCATCCCCTTTCTCCCCCTTCTGACGGACGGGACTTCTGAGTGCGCTTTGGAATCTGTGGCAAGCGTTGAGTTGAAGGACGTCGTGATGAGGGGGGATGAATTGAATGCTTGGCGATGGCCGGAGAATTTGATAGCTTTCACATGCTAGTAGTGGGGGAAGAATGCGAAGTCAAAGGATAAACGACAATCCCATACCAACGCGAAAGATCTTGAATTCTACGTACAAAAATCTTGGAGATACACGTTCCTCAGTTCTCAACATACCTCCACACGCTTCGATAAACACACTTCAAAAAACGAAAAATAAAACGATAATTACTTCCCAAGATGAGCACTACACCATTATAGAAATTCCCTACAGTCCCT
>KN819415.1:0-12897 GCA_000827475.1 Paxillus involutus ATCC 200175
AGAGGCAAAACTCAGAGCGAGGATTCACAAGGTAAGCAACCGCATTACGTCTCCCATTCCTTTTCATTGACCTCACGCAAACAGTACGACTCCACCCCGACACTCCTTCCCCATTGTAGTGTACGTCTGGTGCACTCGCATCTCCAGCATGACCACCTACACCACCCGGTCTCAAGGGTCACACCACCAGAATTGTCTCAGAGTCATCGTCACCAGGGCTTGCGAAGGCGGAGCTCATACTCGTCATCCCTCCTTCAAAAGCTAACATTGTTGCTTTTGCTTCGCCATTTGGTAATCCTACATACTGTAGACCCACACATGACCTGTACTTAGTAGTTCAATTCACTATCACATCTGCATGTCGCCACTGTAACAACTCCTCCTATATGTCACAAGCCTTTCTTTTCCCACTTCGAACATCATATTAGCAGACTGCAGTACAGTGTAGCAATACAGGGTAGTAGTTGCAGTCGTCGTGTCATCTGTCTTCGCTGCTGGCGAAGCAATCAAATGAAATAGCTGTCATTGATACCTTGTATTCAGGATCGTCGTCATTTGTACCCTCGGCCTACCAAATCTTGAACAAAGGTGTGGCTTCCCCAGAACTGCATGGTAAGTGCCCATTCCCATACCGTGCCTCGTAAAGATACCGTTATTATAACAACTGATCACCTTGTCTAAGAACGCATAACCGCCGACCGTGCCCTAAGCCTGCCAAATGTTGAACAAAAGCGGCTTCCCTAGAACTTGCATGGTATGCACCCTCTCCCATACCGCCGTGCCTCATAAAACAACGACATACAACTGATCATCTTGTCTACAGTATAGTTGGAATGCATAACCGCCGTGTTGATTGATACCTTGTCTTCAGGATCATCGTCGGTCGTGCTCTAAACCTGCCAAATGTTGAATAAAAGCGGCTTCCCTAGAACTTGCGTGGTAAGCACCCTCTCCCATACCTTGCCTCATAAGATATCGCTATACTACTGGTCACCTTTTTTTCTTACTTAGTTTCCCCATGCCCGCGCGCGATCAGCACTACCAGTGCTGTTGTTCAGTTTGCTGTGAGGTGGACACAAACGGGGTTGCTCATAACCCTGCAGGCAAGCCCCAGCTGGGACGATACAAGGTCATTCACCTTCGAAGGATAGCGCACACTGTTCAGCAACCTCCCACTGACGTTCGCAGGGCAGCAGTTGTCGACCTCGTCCATCTCGCCCTACCTTCGAACGACCCACCTGTGGCACCGTCCCCTGCAAGGCTACCCTTGCAACCTGACATTGAATCCTTGTCCGCAGCCCTTTTTGCTGCCACTCTAAGCGACAACAGCCCAGACCTCAATTCACAGCCAAGTAAATTATGGGTATCTCGCCAGGAATACCAAGCGGAACATGAGATGTTTGATACGCACGATTTCCCGCTGCCAGACTCGATGTTCTGGCAAGTGCTGTCAGCCGCATTGCTTTGGGCAATGGGTAAGAGTTTCACCACACGGTAGTGTTCATTTCTAACTCAGGACAGGCCACATGATATAAATCCTTCCCTCCCGACATCAGTAACTCCCCCAACAACGCAAGCCACAAGAGAGGACAGTGCCATCCCCGCACCAACACTCCCGTTAGAGCAAAGGTGAGGGCACCATCATCATTCACTGCTGCTAATCGTTGAAGGCAAAGCCATACAGGGTCACCGCGACCTCTCAAAAGCAAGAGAAAAATTGTCACACAGTCGTCGCCCACAAACTGCTGGATCGAATAGAACTTTGCATCCAGCATATTGACAGCCAATTGGTCGCATCGATCGACCCAGCCCTGCACCAAACTCTTCGTTGCGAGCTTCTAGCTGTCAGAAGTGCCTTAGACAATGTCAAGCGTCAAGTTGCCTCAGTGCGCGCAAGGAAGGAGCAACTACGCGAGTCATGTGATGTGTTGGATGAGTGTCTGACTGATGTCGACAAGTCACCAACATCCAACTGCCCCGTCCGGTATGACTCCTGTACATGTTTTGCTTGCTCAGTTCAAAGCTATACTGACCATGCTGTCTAGCACATCATTTTCATCATCCTGTCGATCGCTGTGACGAAATAACGCAAGTTTCCCTGTTCCTCAGCGTTGTTAGTGTGGTCCTTTTCAGTGTCAGTCGTGCATGCGGCGACTTTTTCCTCGGCATCACATCCCTCATTCTTGGTCTGGCGTTCAAGCTGGTGGGCTCCAATGTCGATATCACTTGCGACTGCACCCTTGCACAGATTCCTGTCACGTCCTGTGACATTCCCACCCTATTCAACCCATTTCCGACGCACTCCGACATACCCCGACACATCCCGACATCTCCAATTCATACTTAGAACTATTTCTTCTGTTTCTCTATTCTGTTTCCCCAATCCCCAATCCCGAGTCTTCGGACTTGTATTAGTAATTATATCCGTCTTATGTCCATCTCCATTCCTGTTCCTATTTGTTTGTCATATGCTTACCAACCCCACGTTCCATTCGTCATCCTCGCGCCATTCACTTTGTAATCCCGATCACAGCCCTTCCTACTGCGCATCGGGATTCCCTAACCCCCGACGCTAGTCCGCTTATATCACATCGGACTCCTAGTATATAAACCCTGTAAAACTCCCTACATTTCCTCAGTTCGAATATCAACAAAGATATCAATTCCTAACTCCGTCCTCCGCTTTCTAAGTCTGAGTAGATCTCAGGACTTATAAATCTGACCCCTCCTGAAATCAAGGGATAGGACTCGTATAGGGGTGCAACACATAAGTTGAAGCCACAATCCCTTACAACTCCGACATCCTCCAGAGCTCCTTCCCCATCACCCGATAACCCGATCCATCGGGTTTGCTCCGGACCTCCGGGATTGAACCCGTCTCTAACAATTCTGAAGACCATGAAAACAGCGCTCTCCCGGTTTAACCTCGAGGGCCGCACGACGTCTTATGTGGTCTGCCCAGAATGCAGCTGCACATACAAGCCAACAACCACAACCGGCTCCTCTGCCAGCTACCCACCCCATTGTACCAACAGACCCCACCTGGGCGACGAACCTTGCGACGCCATCCTTGTACGCGACCCAAACAACGGCTGTGAAGTTCCCATCAAAACTTATGTCTACCATCACTTCCATGACTACCTATCCGGTTTGTTGGCCAGGCCAGAAATTGAAGCTCTGATGGACACGCCGTGTGATGATCTCACAAAGAACATGCAGAAGCCAGCGCCCACCGCCGCGAGGGATGTATGGGACGCTCAGTTTCTGTGTACCTTCACAGGGCCCGATGGCCAGTGATTGTTTGTGGATCGTGGCAGTGAAGGGCGCTTCTTGTTTTCATTGAATGTTGACTTCTTCAATGTCGAAGGAAATCTCCAGCGCAATGCAACGACTTCCTGCGGAATCATATCATGCGCATGTCTAAATCTCCCCATGGATATCTGATACAAACCAGAGAACATGTACCTAGCTGGCATCATCCCTGGCCTACATGAACCCTCTGGCGACCAACTGAACCATTTCCTGGATCCTCTGGTCAGTGATATGGTGGAAAGCTAGGACAGGGGTGTGCAAATTTCTCGCACCGCCTCTAGTGTAGACCGTGTCACACGTTCTGCGATAGCCTGCGTTGTCTGCGATCTCCCAGCAGCAAGGAAGACTGCCCAATTGGCTGCTGCTACCAGCCATTTTTATTGCAGTGCCTGCCACTGTTATCACGCTTCTACTCTTGGCAGAACTGATGTTCACTTGCCGGATTGGAAGCTTCGTGACAAGGACACCTTGCGCCTCCATGCTGAGGCCTACAGGGATGCCACCTCCTCTGCTGAGCAAAACCGCTTATTTGTTCAACACGGTGTCTGGTGGTCTTCACTATGGCACCTTCTGTACTGGGACCCAGCTCGACAGCTGGTTGTGGACTCCATACACTGTTTGCTGGAGGGTCTGGCTCAAGCCCAGTTCCGCGAATATCTAGGGCTTACCACAGCTACCGCAGCTAGGGCCCAGGCCGAATTGGACCTACGTCCAGCTTTCACTGAAGACTTTCGCTGCATTGAAAATCCGGTTGATGCCCAGTCCCTTAATCCCAACGACCGCAAGCACGTCAAAAGCATCCATTCCCTGCTCCTCGGTGCCATGGATAATGTTGGAGATGGCCAAGAGCGTCAGCGTATTGAAGAGCACCTCGATGGGATGGAGCGCAAGCTGGCTGCTCTCAGATTTGTGGCCAAGGGGCTTGGTTTATCGCCACTAACCGTGAAACGGATCCATAAAGCACATTGGGTCACGGCATTGATCACATGGGTATGTATACTTTCGCCATTGGCTCACCTTGGTTGCTGATGTACATGCAGCGTAAGACCAAACCAATGGTTGCCCCCCCACAACTCCATACAACCAATCCACTTGTAATGCGGTGTATCCAACAGGTCATCAAAGAAACCGAAACGCCCTTGTGGCTCAGGTCTGTTCCTCGCAACTTTGGTGAGGCCAGAGCTAGTACTCTAAGCTGATGAGTGGTGAACCATGACCACCATCTACCTACCTTTGGCACTGGTCAGCATCTGGGGCGAGGGGTCGGCACATCCAACAAAGGAAGTGGCAGACCATCTGCGGCGTGTTCTCGACCACACCATGCATCTCATCTGTGCAATCCAAATCGCTTGCTATCGGACCATGATGGTGTCTCACACCACAGCTTATCGATCCCATATCACAGCATGGTTGACTGCTTTGAAGGAGGTCTTGCTGGATGCCTCATTCCGACCTAATGGGCATATGGCATGCCACATAGCCGACTATCTTGAACTTTTTGGGCCTGTGCGTTCATGGTGGTGTTTCCCCTTCGAGCGCCTCATTGGCCAGTTGCAATGAATGCCCATCAATCATAAATTTGGTTCGTCCGCAAAGCTGGTGTCTGCATTTCTGTACTCATTACTTTCTAGGCAAAATTGAAGTGACGATCTTACAGTCATTCATCCAAGGGACCAGACTTCGGTGCTGGCTCTCTCGGTCGGATTGTCCCCCGGCCATCAAAGAATGCAAAGCCTTATTTGACAAGCACATAACTGGCAGCCGTGAGCCTGCATTTAGTCTGCCGCCGCCGAGTATTGCTGCAGATAAGCAGCAGTCACCTGTACCCCACGATCTTGCCTCACTCGTGTCCCACAAACATGCCACATTCCATGCCTGCTATGACCAAGGTGGCATGCTCTATAGTCGACATTCTACCCACACTGGCAACAGCCTCATACTGTTCTATGCTCCAGGCAGCAGAGCTGCAATTCCTGCTCGTATCAAATATATCTTCGGGACCAATGGCCATGTTCAATTTGCAGTTCAGCGCTACCTGGATGCAGATCCAGGGGCTGCGGACCCTTTCCGACACTACTCACACTTTCCAGCGCGCTTGTACTCGAAAGAACTCCAGTCAAACCTCAAGTTGGTTGATCCAGGAAAAGTACTGTCTCATTTCGCCCAATGGCAGTTCTCTGCAGATCACATAGTTGTCTTGGCACTGACCAAGGTAGGTTGACCCCCTAGACACTTTCAAAACACGCTCTAATAATTTGCCTCGTTCAGGATTAGATAGCAAGTACTGTCATCTACTTTACTTGTAACATACAGCTCTGACTTGAGCAACGACAGATGAGTTTGGCTTATGTGATGTTAGCTGCCACTTTGGAGCAGCTGAGTTTCAAAGTTGAGTACGTTTCACTACAAAATTCTGTACCCATCGAATGCTACCATGACGACGCTTCTTCTCACTCACATCATTAACATTAGTAGCACGGTAGTCATAGCCAATCTTAGTACTGTTGTAACTGTCTGTTGTAACTGTCTGTCGTCTTCGTCTTTATCAGCGGCGAAGTAGTAATTGAGGTATTGTCAGTGAACAAAAGTTATCCCAACGCGCAAACATCACGCTTGCTTGTGGATACGTCAGGTTAGTGTCAAGATTACAATGCTAGGGTCCAGCAACTCGGGCCATGGGTATGATACCGAAGCAGGCGCTGAGCATTATGGGCTTGGGGATATGAGTGTTGAGCAGTCCATGGGTCTTCTGGAGGTACGAACAGGTTTTAGTGGTTCAATATTTCCATACTCACCATTCACACACATACCCCAGTAACAAAATCATACCTCAGTGTAGCTAGCTAGATAACACGGGTACACCATCGGTAAATGATCTGGCATTCTGTCCTAGTCAAACCAGGCTTCTTTCAAATCTCAAGTTGCCATGGAAAGCAGCAGTTGCCAGCGGGAGCATGGAGGCCACAACAATGATAAACCATGCACAACATGCAAATAGCGGCACCGATGACCGAAGTGGGAAAAGAATGCTTGTCAGAAATCCGAGGATGGTAAAAATCGCCCTTGAAGAGTCACGTCGCTGAGTGAGCAATTACACACATACAGGTTTTAGGACACTAGCTTACCCCATTGTACACAATGCTCCTGGCGTACTGCAAATTATTGCCATCTTCCAAATGTTCCCCTTGAGTGAGTATGCCTGCACTGTGAATGTTAGTGCGCGTTTGCAATGAGATCGATAAGTATCCTGACCACAAAGGCGACAGCTCTCATGCGGTCTCCGATGCGCCTGGCCAAGAAGCCCCCCACTATACAGCCAACGCAAAATATAAAGGACGAGCCGCATAACGACATTGTTACCGCCGGGGCACCCATGTTAGGGATGGCGAGGATAGCTGCATCAACGGCCATTATAACGGTAGCCTGGAACAAGTCAGGTACTCGAGTCCTTGGTAGTTACGGAGACTCACGATCATAGTCTGGTTTCTTGTCTGTGCGTTGAAGTCATCAACAAACTCAGCCACATCCAGAGCATTGACGAGACCATCAATGTAGATGTTTCCCAGGGACTCGAAGAACAGAGCCGGTCCTCCCATCATAAGAACATTCGCAGCACAGAAGAACCATCTTTTTTTTTGGCCTCTGGGAAGATGTCGTGGGATCGAATCAATCGTGCTTCTGGTTGTCCAGAGTGGTTGAGGTATCAGGCATGGTCTGACAGGCAGGTAAGCCAACATCCAAATCATGGACTCCACTGTGACTCACTTAACAAGTACCATATTCTGGCTAGGCGCAGTCTGTCACCTGTTCCATAACATGATGCATCTCACGCACCACAAAACACAACCTCGGGTTCTAGCATTATGCCATCTGGTTCCATGACCTTTTCTGCAGCAGTGGCACTGATCACCATCAAGCATCTTGGAAGCCAGAGCCACTTACCGACATTATTGATGTTTGCAATGATTCTCTTGATCGTTTGCGGGCTTCCGAAAACTGATGCGGCAGTGGAGCGTGGCATTGTGATTGCCTCTGTGACTCGGGTCGGGCAGTTGAAAGTGTATTGGTTGCGAAATTACCTCCATAACAAGACACGGTTTGTCTCTGCAGTTCTCTGATCTCTGATTGTTCGAGATTAATCCCGTGCGGAAACAGCTCTACGTGTTTCCTGGTCGCCCGCTTATAACCAGTCACTCAGATCGACAATCAGCATTGCTCACCAGAATTGAGCGCATATCTCGAGTCCTGAAAATGGATACGAGTTCTTAGAGAAAACGGAAACTGGCTGGATGATCACATACTCTTGTGTTCCCAATGGTTAGTTGTAGGGCATTATTGGAAGAGGATGACACCGTCGAATCCTCTCAACCACCCAACACAACGGTTTCTCGGATCCATGCAGTAGTATTCATAGTAGTCACCCATATGCGTTGTCGCTGGTTCGGCGTATAGAAGCAAAGTATCGTCAGGTACTCGCCTTCGCATCGCCTCAATCCAGCTGTCGAAGTTTACGAGCCATGCCGAAGGACAGTCCCACACATTGAACCCCGTATACGCTTTCTGCCAGCCGGTAAGTGCTCGCGTCTTGAACTCAGTCCAAGATAGTAGAGCTCACCGCACTCACATTGTACCAGTACAGTGGTCCCAACGGATGAATGATTCCCTCCCAGTTTCCACGTATCTCACGTCTATCATAATCAAGATTCATCACACCAATATTCCTCGTCAAAAATCATTCAATGTACCCGCCGTCGCTGCTTGTGTCCACTGGTACGTCTAAGTTGGGATTACCTTGCGACAAGGTCCTTTCATCGCCAGTTTGTCAACAGATGACACCCGACATTCGATTGTTCCTCACCTTGTCCCTCCGTATCGATTCAAATGTGTTGGCCATGTAGGCAAGCCGCGGTCGAAGGGATCCATCCTGGAACAAGAAAATGTGTGGCGTGGTCAGGATCTAACACGATATCAGAGAGGTAGAGTTAAGCAACGCGGCACCGAAGCCTCGAGGCAAGACTAAAAATAGAAAGTGCACACCCTGAAGTTAGGAGCACTAATGGTGAGTAGTCGCGATACACACAAGTTTATCGCGCGTCCGCCTTAACAGAGAGCTAGTAGGGTGCTATTACTTGCCCCTGAACTGGCACCTACCCACTCTTCGGCGGTCACAAATATTCACAAATTGAGTCTGCGAGTGACAGTCAGCGTGACAAGGCCAACTTCACGATCAAGAGAACTACTGCATTATTTTCGTTCATTCAACCTCGCAAATGTAGGTATAGTACGAGAACTAGGGTGCGTAGAATAAAATGGTGAAGATATTGTGTATTTAGTGAAGTTCTGAAAAGTGGGAAAGTGCTGGTTCTGGAGTAAGTGAACCTCTACTAAAGGGGCGTACAAAAACAATCAAGGGTGTGTCGAATCCTCATCCAAACAGCAATCATACTCTTGCCACCACCCACTCACGTCCCTTCTGTGCGTATTCCTTTATTTTTTCGATCACGCATTGATAATATCGTTCTAACTGAAATCTGCCTTGACCCGTACGACGCATGGGAGCGGCGACGCCGACGCCTTGCATATGCTGAGATCCTGTGGGTCAACATGCATTTGCTTCCCGGGTAGGTTGGGACAAAATACCTGGTAGTAGTGCCGTGGGCCTGACTATCGTAATGTGTTAGCCAATTGAAACAGTGGTCGGACTATCATGTCGCGACTCACCTCCACAGCCCGAGACCCGTTCATTCTGATCGTGCAGTTGGTGCTACCACCGGTTAAGTCTTGTAGCATATCTGAGTGGTGGGTCATAGTTTCGAACAATTAGATTACAATTGAATTATGATCGGCAAGATGATACGGCATTAATTGGTGGCAGTGTAGCCGCTGGGTTCGAAAACGAAAGTGTACGCGGAAGTAATCATCAACATCCCCTACCCTGATGACTTACGTGACCGTGTCACCGTGACACTATGGCTACTGACGAATTGGCTGACCCATCTACCATTATTCGGAGTTACAGAGATGAAGACCGACTCCAGCCTCGATTCCTACCCTGCTCGGTTCCTTCCCTATCACCGATACCCTAGTTCCAACAATTCGCTTGCCCACACTACCCTTCTACCATGTTTCCCTCCAAATTCTGGATCCGGAAGTGCTGCGATAACCCAGGTATTTTGAACACAAGAGATGATTTGATGTACTTACTTTACCCTCCAGCCTCGTGATTCAGATTGGGAGATGCAGGAAGTTGAATCAGTGGTGAAATGTTGCGTATGTACCATCCTAGAACCTATCACCATCTCACTGAAACCCCTCTTAGCATTGCCAGCACCAAATTGACTTTGTGTTTTCCGATGAGATCGACAAAATGGTCACCAAGGCCATTGATTCCACTCTCAGAAAGTGTGTGGACCATGTAGCAAGAACCACCAAGAAAGTCCTCAGCATGACTGTTATCGTTGGTATCATTGTACTAGTGTGCGTTCTTGTGTAAATCAAATGGCAAATCCTGGACCCATGCTGTTTCGCACTTTCAAGTTTGTACGAAGTTCCCAACCCTGAATGCACTACTGCCGTACTGCTCATCACATATGGTGGTGAAGACTAACCATTCCCATTGCTTGTCCCTGAATAAAACTGAGATCGTATTCCACACAGACATCAACGCGATATCGCCCGGCATGACATCATCAAAATCCTCCAGGACATAATATATATCGATGTCCGGGATGGTGCGCATTAGAAATGCCATGTGTTGGGCGAGGTGAGTCTCTAGAAAGGTGCGAAAAATCATAACCTGGGTAACGTGTATTCAGTGAAAGACCTGGCAGGATTGCATATTACTTACTACTTCCATCGTTTTGTCCAGAAGGAGCGTGACCGCATCTTCTGCGATAGCGATGACAGTGCCAAGGTATCCACGATGGACACCAGGTAAGACCTTCACAGTATCACCGCCTCTGAACAAATGACACAGATTTGTGAGGGGAACATCATATACAGAAGAATCACCTAAGAAAACTTTGGCCAAGCCTTTGGCTGGGGTCCAGCTAATCCTTTGTTGACGATGTTGAGCCAGTCATCAGGAACATACCGCTCCTGGGCAACAGCAAGCTCGACTTCAAGGATTTGGAAAAATCGAACAACAGTGATTTGCCATTGGGCAATACTCTCCAAAGCATCTAAAGCTGACGGAACGAACAATGCAGAAGTTACTGTGAAGGATGGTGTGAACTGTGGCAAATGGCGAAGCTGAAAGGCGAAGACCAGAAAGTCGAGAAGGACAGAGAAAACAATATTAATGGACGAACCAGGCAAAGCAACTACCAGTACCCTGCGGGTACTTTTTCGTGTGTCATTTGACCCATCCTACGATCTTGACATCGCTTGCGTTTGCCCAACAGTAGAAAGTATTAGCGGAGACTCTGGTATTGTCACTACACTATGTTAAGTAATACTACTACTACTACTACTACTGCGATGGAGCGGGCGACAATATGGGTGATGATTAAAAGAGTAGAAGGGTGTTTGTGAGAAAACTGGCGGTAGATATGGTGAACCAAGTTTCGGCACAGGCCGACTGAGTTTCAAAGCTGAGTTGGTTTCACTACAAATTCTGTACCCGTCGAATTCTATGACTTTCTTTCTCACTTCACATGTCTGATTAACATCGGTAGTAGGGTTGTGTAGTCGTTACAGTACCAGTGTCTAACTGTCGGTCGTCGCTGGCAAAGAGGTAATCAAGGTGTTGTCGTTGGTGAACAAAAAAAGTTGTCTCAACACATAAACATATCCGTGGGTAAGCATACCCCCTACCTCATTGGAACAATACAAGAGAGTCTGACTCCAAGCTGACTTGTGTTCATTGTCTGTGTGGTTCTTTTCTTC
Source organism: Paxillus involutus ATCC 200175 (assembly GCA_000827475.1). Taxonomy (NCBI): domain Eukaryota; kingdom Fungi; phylum Basidiomycota; class Agaricomycetes; order Boletales; family Paxillaceae; genus Paxillus; species Paxillus involutus. The sequence continues at coordinate 11,200 of KN819415.1, forward strand.
TCATTACTGCAACACAATAGGAACTACGAAGGATGATCGTAATTCGTCGCCCAGACATTATGATTGGTACATTTAGCGGTGCTTTCAGTGCGGTACGCAAGCTCCCTTTTGCTAACCCGGAACAAAGCTTATCACCGGTGTTCCAGTATGGGTCTCCGATCACGCGACTTCTTCATGGTCAGGATCATTCTACACCCTACACTGCGTCATACTGACGTAGCTTGGAAATCAGCACAATTAGGAACTGCTTCGTCCTAGTATAGGATTTTTGATAACATTTCAAGTGTTGGCAGTCTTTTTGGATGGTCTTATTGTATCAAGCACTAAGGTTTCATCATGACCCATGACCTTTGTTGACTGTATTTAAAGCGTTTTAGAGAGCGAGGTGAGGAGCTGCAAGACTCTCAACTTCAATGCCGCTTATATCAGCTTTCAGCTTTGGTTTTACCACCCCGAATGCAGCTGAGAACTTCTATCCAATGCATCCTTTGCAACATACCCTCGCAGATCGTATGTCTCCTGATTGGACAGATGAAGATGTTCCTATGCCCGAGAGTTCAAATCTCACGGCCAAGGACAATACTTTGCAGCCGTACAGTAGTTCTCACATGTATTCTGTTCTTGCACTTTGACTGTTCACTCACCGCCATTCCTTATAGACATGGACACAACTGCAAATGTCCTTTCAAATTCAATTGATAATTCACCCGTGGACAACATTGCCACGCCGGGCGTGATTTCGGCTTCCACCATGCTCCCTAGTAGCCTAAACGAGGTTTCCTACAATCCGTGGTCCACCACCCGCCCTCTTGAGGAAGAGGCTGCACCATCGTCGACCCAATCTCCATCAAAGGTGGTGCATGTTGTCATGTCTTCTTGCTGTTGGAGGTGGCTAATTCATGCCAGGTCCTCGTTAAAGAAGTAGATTGTTCCATCGATTTACGGCATAAATTGTATACTTTGTCGTTGAGTTACAATCGTCTTCTTGCCGTCCAGCATGTACGTGCCTATGAAATCATTGTTTCCAGCAATGTCTGAAGGGCTTTTTACAGAAAAAGAAGTTGGATACACAAAATATACTTCAAGCTACCAATCAGCAATGGGAGGCATTGCACAGCCAGCAAGTGGAGATGCTCAACCACTTGCAGTCCGAACTCACAATTAAGGAGAAGAAACTCAGCACGCAGACGGAAAACATGGAGAGGGGGCTCGCCGAGAGAGATATCATGATTTCTCAGCAGGCTGAGCTTCTCAATAAACTCCAGGAAGATCTGGTTGAGGTGGGATCACGTACCATGACAGCAGCGCGGGCCGAGATAGAGACACACTTCCAGAGACACATGGTAGGCCCTGCGCAATCCCGACTAGGTGTTTTCCTAATGGGCGACAAAGGTGGACAGAGAGTTGGAGTTCGCCACCTTGGTGCAAAACCATGAAACACTACAGAAGAATTTCGAGGTAGGAGCTACGTGTGAACATCAATATCCTATTGACGCCCTGCGTTTTTAGGCAATGGAACGATTAGTTCAGTCATCCCCCACATGATTGAGCTCTGACCAAGGACCGTCTTTGCCCAGAAGGCACCAGTCTTCATCGGCTAGAGTAACATCAGTTGGAAAATACGTGGACGTAAGTTGATGCAAGATCCTTGCGCTATGCTTGTTGATTAGTTGTGCAGAACAACATGACACCTCAAAC
>KN819415.1:46701-59292 GCA_000827475.1 Paxillus involutus ATCC 200175
ATAGTAAATACTGTATGAACCATTGTTGCCGTCATACCCTGTATAAACATCTCAAAGTTCAGTGAAGAACTGACAGAGGTCACCCATCACGCAGCTACATCTTCAATCAAAGATAATCGTTGTAACCGTTGTAACCGTCCGTCGTCGTCGGTGGCGAAGTAGTAATCAAGGTGAACAAAAGCTCAACGCGCAAACACCGCACTCCCTCATGCATACACCAAGTCAGTGATGCCGAAGCTGATGCTGAATCTTATGGGCTTGGGGATATGAAACATAGGTACAAATGGGTTTTAGGTTCTATGTTTTCATATTCACCGGAACTTCACACATAACCCAGTAACTGTGATTTTCGCTGTCTTTGTCGTTGCCGACGACGTAGTAATCAAGGTGTCAGTGAACAAAAAGTCATCTCAACGCGCAAACTCGGATGGCTAATTCTGTGGGTGAGCCTGTCACCCACTACTTTGTTGGAACAATCCTAATCTGTGTGCAAGTCTTCCTAGCCATCTCAATCTGATTCCCAACTACCATCCCCCTCCTCGCGCGAGGTGTACTTGTATCGAAGCCGGATGAGGTCACCCTAACTGGCACCGTGCCCTGTTTCTCCTTCCCCCAACAATGTCGCGTCTTCCTTGCAAATGCCAGGGTCGACTGACTGCTCAGGGAGATAAACCAGATTCGGAGGAAGAGATGTGCCAATTGTTGAAGCATGCAGGGGCATAGAGAGAGGAACTCTCTACTCACCTGTGCTGAGGGGATTACTTGCTGGTAAGCAGGTAGTGGTTGGAGTATAAGAAACGATCTATTGAGCGCTATTCCAGTGCTGGGTTTATATACTGGATACAAGTGTGACAGGTCACTGATGTGACTGTTGATGTGACTAAGAGTCCTTATCTAACTACTTATCTAAGATAGTAACACACTGTAATGAATGCTGTACATGCTGCTATAAGCGCAAGTTCAACACCAATATCTCGAATGGGCGGTGAACGTGGGTTTGGTTATGTTCAACCGCCCCACCCCATTTCCCTCCAAGATGCGGATGAATAATGGCCCATCAATGCCCACAGGATCCAGGTGGGCACAACACCACCCGTGTTCTCGGGTGACGAGGGGGCGTCCAGTGGGCAATTGGTGCCCGCTCAGCGCCTGACTAATTTCCAAGCAACAGAAAATATTTACTTTTCAATTACCTTATATAGCACACGTTGTATTATATTTATGGGACATGCATAAGTTAATATTATGGGCGGCATTATTTGGGCCTCAAAAGTATAAAATTATGAGTTTGTAGTCTCGAATCCATCCATAGTGTTCATATCAGACTTTAGAATTTTTGTGCAGAGTCCTCACCACTATGTCTGGTGCACTTCGTTTGATGAACCCCCCATGAATCACGTGTCATGTCCAGTCACAGGCACAGATAGACTGATTAGGCAACTGTGTGTGCGACCTGCCCAGTGTTGCTCAAGTACGCGATCATACCATGCCATCTCAATCCATTCAACCCGGCGATGAGTTCTGGAGAGTGTTACTCGAATGTGATGACTCCAACGATGATCCAGACACTGAATCCGACTCCAATGTCTCTTCCAGAAGTACCATTCCAGAAGCCAATTCAGACTGTGAGGACTTGGAACCCAGCCTGAGTGATGTGCCCACGAACGACACAACCAGCCATGTTAAAGAAGCCCTGTCGTTTCTCTCCTCCAAGGCCCTAAGCCTTTCGAAATTCATCTACTATGTCAGCTGGGGGCATCCAGCTTGTGTTGCAGACAGCCAGATTCGTGCGGCACAGACAGTGTTGATGCACAGCGCTGAGCTTCCGCTCATTCTGCAAAACTGGTGGAAGCCACCTCGCTCTGCCTCATCACACAAGTCACACACCAAGGCAGCTCGCCTTATCATGGAAGAGTTTGCCGCTAAATGCCTTCGTGAAGTCCTTGACCGCGAGTTGGAAGACATATCAGATGTCTTGAGGAATGATGATGACATGTCAGAGGAGTTCTTCACAAGTACCGCATTCGATGAGCTTGCGCGCGAGTTTCGAACACTGGGTCCCAACTTATGGGCCTTGCTACGGAGATTCACTTATACTGAAAAGCAGGAGAGACGCAACAAATCGAAAGACCCAGACAAGGTGAGGGTTGACACCGGAGAGACGGTACTAGTACTACCACCATACCATTCAAGTTAGCTGATTGAGGCAACAGATTGTCCTAATGATAATTGCCATGCTCTGCTATACTCGCTCTCATCACGTCAACCGCCTTCAAAAGCTCTTTGCGGTATATCTCAAATTCCGTGGACTATCGGTGAAAGCTTTCGATACGCTCCATGCTCTAGCTATCACCATGAGTCACAAATGGACTGCCAACCATGTTGCCAAGATTTTGGAGGGTTCTATGAAAGAAGTCAAGGAAGTCATGGAGCTCTTTCCTTGGCTTGTGCCATATGACAACATCAATATTCCATTCCGTGTATTCTCTCAGCGACTGGATAACAAGGATAATTTCAGTAGCGGTGTGGCGGCTACAGTGTACATCAAATGTCAGGCCACAGAACTAACCGCCAATATTAACAAAGACCTTCAAGAGTGTCGTGCGGCTGGTATGAAAAACCCCATTACCCCAGAAGAAATTTTCGCCATAGACTGCAAGCTGTACCCTCATATCTGCCGCCAAACGACATACAAAGTCCTACGCTTCTTGCTGCACTCCCCTGAGTTTCAGTTCAAGACTTATGCTCATCGGGACAGTACACTGCTGGCACCACCACCCCTTGTCCATGCTTTACCTCATGGCCACAATCACATCACCTTACAGTACATCATCGGCTCCATCAATAATCCCAAGGCCAGCTATGCTGACAACGAGCGTGTCATGGATGAAATCCTGAGCTTACTTGGGCTGAACGGAACCCCTGAGAAGCAGTGTCACCTGGCTACGGAGAAGATCATTGCCTGGGCAGGTGACCAACTCACCATTGACCGCTTGCGGGGTCTGTTTAAATACCGATCACAGGAGACCAACTCATTTGACCGGCTCGACTGGATGGTCCTTATGTTTGGTTGGTTGCATTTACAGATGGCATTCGCCAACTCCTTGCATGCGCAGTAGCTTGGGACATCTGCAGGGAGAGGTTTGAGCCAAGCCTTTACCTTACTAGGGCGAAAGGGACTTGGCGTGGTTGCAACCTGAGGGCCATTTCATCATAACCTCAGCGAGGCACTCTACCATGTTGCTGAAGCTCATGTCCAACTAGACTGGCAGGTAGTTGCTGGCACCAATGATCTTGCAGAGCTATGCAGCCGCACTCCTGAGGAACTCATCATGCTCGCAGAGAAGCTCGTGGATGAACATGCTTCGAGTGAGGCACTGGAGCAGATGGATTGTCAGACAGAGGATGAGAGGGACGAAGTGAAACGGCAAACCACAATTTGGAACAGGGATGTCCTACACTACATCATGCTTGATCAGGCCATCAAGCATGGTGATGTTGCGCTGATGGAAGCCATGGTTCCGACATTACTTTTCCAATTCACGGGTGGTCGCAACTCAAAGTATGTGATCGAAATGCTCGAGCTCTGGCAGGGGCTCCATAAGGAGTGGCCACCTGCAGTGCAGTAAGTTAGCAGATTTATTTGTTTCGACTGGACTCAGGCTCACCGTAGTCACAGGGATTTCGTCCGAGAGCATTGCTGGTTAGTGAACTTCGAGGGTAAGCCGAACTCGTTCCTGCCTATTGACATGGCACAGGAACATAATATCAAGGATATAAAGGTGAGTCTCGGCCAGTGGGACCCAAACTTAATGGGTGCTGAACACCCGCAGGTCACCTATAAGTCGGAGGGACCAAACATTAAGTGGGAGTACTTTAAGAAGCTGCATCCCGCTATTCATGTCATTTGCAAACTCGGAAAACACATGGAGAAAGAATTTAATACGCTGACACGGGGGAAAAAACATGGAGTTCCGAAAAAAGATACAGACGTGATGCTATTAGAGTCATCATATCGTGAAGCCAGACTACATGAGAAGATCCCCGGGCACAAGCTCAAGGGGTTGAAGCGAGACAAGGTGGTGGACGTACTGACGAAAGGAGCAGTGAAGTTACATACTGGTCATTCAATAGATAGATGGGTTTAAGGACGTTCCTTCCGACAATCTCATGAGGAGAACTGGGAATTATTTAGTGACACAGATACGACAGATACTGAATAGGTGTATACATACATGTAGACCTGTTATGACGTGGATGACCCAGAGTGGGGTTGGACACCACTCATGCACGGGGCTGGAGGTGTCCTCGTATACACCATTTGATGGGACGGTGTGATGGGTGCCTGAGATGGCACAATGTAGCCAGGGGGAGGGCCGTAAGTCGGGGGACATGAGGAAGTTTGATATGAACGTGTGGGGGTGGACAACACAAGCAGATGGTGGCTGAGGGCCTGCATGGGGGACATAATGCCTGGCAATGTAGAGATGGAAGCTCTGATACTAGACTGTGTCAAATATAAAGGGTTAATTGTGACAACACACTCAGCAGGACTGACGTACTTGGGTGATATTGAAGACGGTAGAGCTAGCGAGCGGCAAAAGATGAGCACCAGAGTCCGAGCTAGTGCATACCTTTGCATTTGTTGTCACTGACAAGCTTGGCTGCTTCAGTTTGTGACGAGCATGTTGGGCTGCCTCTTTGAATGTGTCGTCAGCCTCCCACAAGACTTCTATCACTTCCTCACCATGCTTCTCCATGAGGACCCACCGGTTGGTCAGAATGGTTGACATGTTGGCCACTGTACGGATTTTGGCATTAGATGCAAGAGTGGTAAGGATGGGGTCAGGGAGTATGGCTGCAGAGGTGTAAGGACTGGGAGAGTACTGAGTGAGCTTCGTTTTCGATCGCCATTAAAGCAGTGCTGAGCGTGCATTCTTGAGCAGGTCACCATGCCGTGTGGATGGGCCTTGGTGTTTATGCTGGGTGGGTCCTTCGTCAGGGAGGTCTTGAGTGGCAGCATTCTCGTTGCTCAGGCTGTGCACTGGGTCAACAATGGTCATGGCACGCTTGCCGTTGCTGTTTGGTGTCTTTGTGGGCATAGATTGGAGCTTGGGGCTTGGGTGAGTGTTGGTTGGTGTTTGGGCGCGTGTAACATCACAGTTCATCGTTACTACCAAGTTTGCGACGCAACAGTCGCAACAGTCACCCAACGGTTCTGCAAGCACCGTTGTAAGTCTTTCTTGATACACTGCTGTCCAGTGGTCTTTTATGTACTCACCTTTCTGTTGTCCAGGGTTTTTGAAATAATTATCCGTGATATCACGTCTACAGCCCGGCGTCTCAATCCATTCCCTCAATGCAGGGTCCACGACCTTTCCCCAAACCAGCGCAACTTCACCGCCATCACCATCCACACCACTCACTCCACTATCATCAGATGATAACCCACCGTCTGATGTGTCCACTTTTCTTTTCTTGCGTGACTGTTTCTTTCCCTGAAACATCGACTTCTCAACTAATAGTATCGCTTTGCTTGTAGGTTTGCTGTGCGGCCTGCACGCCCAGCCCTCTGTGTCCAAACCTCAAGGGATGAGGGAACACCAAACTGGATCACAATCTCAATATCTGGTATGTCAGCTCCCTATGGTCATGCATGAGCTTCGCTGACGTCAACTAGCATTACCACATACCATCCCTGCAGCCTCTGTTGCCACCAGCAACTTTATATGGCCTCGATAAAAGCGTTCAAGGGTGCGGTGTTTCAAACGTGCAGTCCGGTGTGCATGGAATATGTCAATGTAAGGATAACAGCAAATGGGTAAGTGAGAGTGTAGAAATCTCTGGATCTCGAGTGTCTTCTGAATTGAATTAGTAAATACTATTGTCTTTGCTAGGTCCTCAGGGGAGCTAACTCCCTCTACAATGAGCTCAAGCAGCGCTCCGTAGTCGGAGGCATTCCTCATCTGGATGACCGAGGGGGTAATGTTGGGCCTGTCGTTCCCAAGGTTCACAAAGAAAGATTTCTTTGGATTGATGTGCAGCTTGTCCCGAACCTCCTCCAGGGTGGAGGGTGCAAGAGTGGTCGACGTGGCTAGAATAGGTACGGTTGTGGGGACATATGAGCGAAGCTCACCAAGCTTGCTATAGGAAGTACGGAAGTCGCCGCCCCACTGTGATATGCAGTGGGCCTCATCAATGACAAGTGCAACTAGGTTCTTTGTAAAGCTGGAGGACTTGAAAAGGTCATGGAAGCCCTCGTGCTCCAGACACATCTCAGGGCCGAGCAAGATGGCTTGGTATTTGTGATCCTCAAGGTCCTGCATGATGTTGGCATATGTGACCGAGTAAGAGAACCCATGGCTCACCTTGCTCATTTGTGGAGACCATGTGTCGCCATTGACATTGATAGCAGATACTCCCATCTTCCTAAACCTTTGTCACTAATATTCATCCATTAGTTGCCATGATGCATTATCATTCCGACATAGGTGGGGTTACCTGGTCACGTTGAAGGGCTTTCAAAGGTGAGATGATAATCACACCCTTCCGCTTGTCACTGAGGAGAGGCATGATGAACGGCATGGTCTTGCCAGCTCCAGTGCCCACAATGACAATACTATCCAGGCCAAGGATCAAAGCTTCTGTAGCATCAAGCTGCAATGGGTAAGCTACCTTTCCACACCGCTCTCACATGGCCCTAGTGAGCTCATCTTGTGTCTTTCTAGAGTCGTAGTCGTGCTGTTGAGTAGCAGTAGACCTTGCGTGTGTCAGACACTTGTCTGCTCGTGCTGTGTTGCATTCCACACTGGTGACAACGGACTGGACAGGGGCCATGGTGAATGATGCGTGTGGGATTAGAAGCCTGCCGCACAAGGAAAGGATTGACCAGTGGGATGGACATCACTACAGAAGCTACCTTGTTTACTAAAAACGGACATGTCTTGATCACGTGAGGACGCGAGCGTGGCGCATGGGGGGTTCATCAAACGAAGTGCACCAGACGTAGTGGTGACAACTCTGCACTTTTATTTCAAACTCTGAAATCACCACTATCAGCTGGATTCAAGACTATAGTGGTATTCAAAGTGTCGGAATCGAGTCGGACAGAGCCTTCCGAGGCTCCCAGACATGTTTGGGAGAGTCGGGAGATCCAAGGAAACTGGAGCTCGGAATGCTGAGTAATTGCAAAATTTGAAGTTCCGATGGCGAAGCAGTAATTCGTGCTATGACCAAAAAGGAAAGTCATGGTATTATACAGGCAATAAAAATAAAATATTTAAATGATCACAAAGGCTTAGTTTGAGAGAACTTTGCGGAAACGCTTCCAAGGATCTTTCTGTATATTAGAAGATGCATGGTTCCGTATTTACACGTTAACTACGAAGGTGGAATGGAAAAGGGAATTGAAAAAAGTGCATATGAACGAGGGCCAGCTGTGTAACTCGATCCGCCGGAACAAAATTCAGAGGCATAGGGCACACGTTGGGCACGCGTCAGATGTGAGGGCACGGATATGTAGTACAGTACACAATCTCATACTGCATAGCATCATAATGCATAACACCTCATAATGCATAGCCAGAGCCGGGAACCAACTCCGTCCGTGCCAAATTATGCATGAAATCTCATATTAGATAATGCATGACGATTTCGGGGGGTTATGCATTATCATGTTAAGAAAGTTAGAGGGTTTCCCTAATCATCCTAGCCAAGGGTCACACTCTTGCCGCACCCTTGAAAATTTAATGATTCAAGCTAGTAAGGTTGAACTGCATTTTGAAACCGACCACATGCCACCCTTGAACCCCCTCCCGAAAGTGCGCAAGCCTTGAGCAGGCAAAAAACCATACAATCGCACCCCGAAACCTGCAGGTCCCAGTCAGCCACTGCCAAAAATGTCTGCCATCAAACCACAGAAGCACTCTCGTCACAATCTCACACTCAGTGATTGGCTATGCATTGTTGCCTATCATGATAAACACCAGCCTATCCCCCAGGAAGCTGTCGTCAAACACTTTGCAAACAAAGAAGATGGTGCCCTAATCTTCAATCAATCAAGCTTATCCCGCCACCTGTCTAAGAAAGGATGAGAGGAGGATAAACGGCGGTTTGACTCAAATCCAACTGCTTTGTCAGCGAAGCGGATCTGTGTGGTGACACGTCCAGATGTTGAGGAAGCCCTTTTCAAATGGGTTAGGCATATGGAAGAGAAGCTAGAGCATGTCAGCAGTCCAATGTTAATTGTGAAGTGCGAGAAATTTGAGAATGCCCTTGGGGTTCCTGAAAACGAGAGATTGACCAGTGGAGGATGGGTGCAGAATTTCTGTCACACGTAGGTGTCTACAGTATATTTCAGACTTCTCAATGCTAAGACACTGGCACTAGGTATGGTCTAAAGGAGTTTCGCCGCCACGGCGAAGCAGGATCAGTTAATCTTGAGGCAGTTGAAAGGGAGAGAGAACGAATGAGGAAGGTCTACATGGAATATGCTCCCGAGGACAATTTAAATTTTGATGAGTCGGGGTTGTTTGGCTTGTGAGGGATTTAATAATGACTGAATCAAGTGTAACTGAACTGATTGTCTTTAGTGCACCTCCCAATCGCGGGATCACGTCAAAACAGATGTCAGGAAAGAAGTCCAGCAAATTCCGTGTCACCGTGGGATTCATGTGCAATGCGACGGGCACAGAGAAATGGCCTATTTTCTACATTGGAAAGTCTAAGCAGCCACGTTGCTTCGGAAAGAAATCACCAGTTGACCGTGGGTTCTGGTACCGTAACAATAAGACAGCATGGATGACCTCCACAATCTTCGAGGAGTAAGTCCAAAGTCTGTAAGCTTCGAATGTAGCCACGAGATAACAGATATTTAATTATTAAGGTGGATCAAACATTATGACAAGATCTTCAGAGATCAGAGACGAAAAGTTTGCCTATGGTTGGACAATTTTTCAGGCCACACAATTGCATACAAGCCAACTAACATTTACCTTGAAATGTTCGAACCCAATATGACTTCATTTGTTCAGCCACCCAATGCCGGGATTATTTGTTGCTTCAAAGCCCACTACCGCTGTGCATTTTGTCTCTGTGCAATTGAACTCAACGAGGCTGGAGATGATGACATTTATAAGATCAATTTACTTGAAGTCATGTTGATGGTGAAGGAGGCATGGGCTAGTATCAGTGCGGAGACAATTAGAAACTGCTGGAAGCATGCTTTTGCGATGATATGCGTGATTATTTATTGAAAATATTTTTAATACTGAACGGTCACTTAGAACGTCAAAAATTGCTGCTGGAAATGATGATGCGATTTGTGATCCTACTGCATGGAACATTATTCTTGACTTCGCGAACGGCACCATCAAGACACTGCCCAAAGCTGAAAGCCACATTCATGCTCATCTTGGGGCCCGATTTAGCTTCCTCCATTGGAAACCAGCCTTCGACGTGGTCCTGCGTGCCGAGGAGGATGGGAGTGTGGCCGATTTGGCAGTCGATGAGCTGCGGCAGAAGGCGCTGGCTCCAAATGGCAATGGAAATCCTGCCGCCGTCGTTACCCCTAAACTTGTGAAACTTCCAGAACTCGACAATGTCGAATCTGAATTGCTGCAAGCTGTCGACAACCTTCAAAATCGGAAACACATCCGGGGAACGCGACCCACTCTTGAGGACCTCCTTAACCCAATCGCTGAAAGGGAGGTTGGCGACTCACCGTACCGCTATCCGAGTGGTGATACCGATATCATTGAAGAGGTGAAACAAATGTTTGAGGCCGCAGGTACGAGTACTAGCCTGTCGGAAGGTTCGGATGACAGCAGTGCAGACGAGGGTGATATAGAACCACCAGCACTTGCCCCACATCAGGGCATCAAACTATGCCAGCAGCTGGAGGACTTGTGTTTGCAACACACGGACGCTGCTGGTGTGGATGCAAACAGTCCGCAATGCCAACTTTGAAAGCTGCGTGCTCATTTGAGAAAGGTAGACTTACATTCCCAGAAGCAGACAACTTTGGATTTATTCCTTTGCCATGGCCCCACTCCCACTTAGATCTGTTTTAAAAAATTCCTCTTATTATCATACTATGTAGTACATTTTCCGTATCCCCACTGCGCAGCGTGACATTGTCCCTACTATAGAACCAGCACCGTGTCACATGATGTCACACAATGTCACAATACTGTAGTGCATAGAACCTCATAATGCATAACAAAAGTTGGGGACGGACATTATGCAGTATGAGATTGTGTACTGTACAGGCACGCATTTGGTGCATTGGGGTCATGTTGAGGATGCGAGTGTGCCGTTCTCGCTGCATTGAGCGCAGTCGAGTCCACGGCAGCACGGGTGGGCCAGTTAGGCCATGGGGGAGGTGCTTTGGGATCAGGTGAGACACTGGGCTTCGGTGGGTCGTCTTGTCCATGGTGAGGGCACTCTGGTAGGGTTTGGGCACACAGGACGTAGGTGGGGTGCTTCGGACTTGGGTGAGGCATTGAGGAGTAATCGAGTCTGCATCTAATCACTTACCTGTGGTACTTTGGAAGCATCAGAGTGTAGGACCGGCCTTGTTCACCCCCTGGACATTGGGGATGTCGTCCGTCAGGTGAGAGTGGTGTTTTGAGAGCGTGCCACTGCATGAGGGCTCTCGATGTCTTCATCAAACTTTGCTGAGGCATGTCTCGACAACTTGAAGATCCGAATCTGTGAGAGAGAAAAATGGGGTGAGGTTGTATGGCTAGATCATTTGCAAGCACCTTCGCAATTTGTTTTTTGTTGCGGTATGATGAGCACAAATGATTGAGGCGTGTGCATGAAGGAGCAAGCTTGAGCACCAAGTGTCACACCAACGTCACAAATCAGCCCGATTTGGATGACGGCTGAAAACGGCCCTTGGTCTAGAGCCCCTATGCCACGCTTGTAGGCCCAGCCTGGCCTGGCCCGCTCAGGGCTTCAGGTGAAGCATCAGTGGCACGCACAACACTACACACTGGCAGCAGCAAATATATTAGAGCAAGCTTGTGAATGATGAAGTAGTCCTTTCTTCCTTTCCCCCCACCAACAATGCCTTGCATATCTGTCAGAACTGAACTCTTCAGTGGATTAGAACATGCTACACAACTCCTGCTTGAGCATCAGCTTCAAGCCTCATCCCCTAATAACTCCGCCAGTGATTCTGATATGTCAATCCTCGCATTCAGCCCCATTTCACCCATTTCACCAATCTTTCCACTATCTGATTCGGAAAACAACAGTGACACCAATGAGCCTGACTCCCCTCATAATCCCGCTGCCATGCTGCAGCTCCTATTATGTGGCATTGAAGCCCTCACCGATGAAGTTGACCATGCTCAAGTGCTTAATATGCCTCTCGCTCCGATGATGAAGTCCTCGCAGCTTCATCTACTGGAAAATTTTGCCGACCATCGCCCTCATCTCTTCCGTCAACAGTTGAGGGTAAATTCCGAAATATTTGATGACATCCTTGATCAGATTAGTGATCACCCCATCTTCTCAAGTGGTGGATCACAAAATCACCAACTTCCCATTGCTATACAGCTAGCAATCTTTCTCAATTGTGCTGGCCATTATGGCAATGCCATCTCGCCGGAATATGTCGCACAGTGGGCTGGGGTCAGTACTGGTTCCGTGTATAATTGCACCAATCGTGTTATGGTTGCAATCTTGGACCAACACAACACCTTCATACAGTTTCCGGGTCTTGATTCGGAGGATGTGGCGCGTGCTCGGGTCTACACACAAAACCGTTCATGCCCTGAATGGCGCAATGGCATCTTGACAGCAGACAGATCTGCCTTCCCTATATTTGCCAAACCAACGATGCATGGTGAAACCTTTTTTGACCGTAAATCAAATTACTCTCTAAATTGCCAGGCAAGCATATATTAATTTATTGGAATATTTGCTCATTTACCAATTTTGTAGTTGGTTATATTACCCCATAATTTGCTAATTGTGGATTATGGACTTGGATTTCCGGGAAGTGTCCATGATGCATATGCATTCCAGCATACCAGGACATCGAGGGAACACGCTGAATTGCTTGACAATCAGCATTGGATATGGGCTGACAGTGCTTATCCATCAGAGCCATGGTGTGTGGTGCCATTCAAGAAGCCACGTGGGGGACGGTTGACCCGTGATCAAAATACTTTTAACCAATTCCTTTCAACAGTAAAGTGTTCCCCCATATTTCTGTGATTTAAATTGAATTTTAAAAATATAGATCCGTGTGCGTGTTGAGCATGCATTTGCTGCCTTGAAGGGACATTTTCAGTCCTTACGAGAGCTCCGCCACCTCATTTGAAATGAGAAAGAGTTGCAGTATGTTATCCACTGGGCTAACAGCTGTCTCATTCTGCACAACATGATTATTCGATTCGAGGAGAGGCGATACGGACCTTCCGGTGAACTTCCTAACCCTGATATGTTCACAACTCACTGGGCTCAAACTGAGCATGAAGAGCAAGAGGGCAGGGGACCAGAGGAGCCTGACGGTGATGGACCTGTTGGTGATCAAACATTATATGGATCCACTGGTCAGAACTTCCGCAGAAGCCTTAT
>KN819415.1:59312-69959 GCA_000827475.1 Paxillus involutus ATCC 200175
ACTTGGATTTCCGGGAAGTGTCCATGATGCATATGCATTCCAGCATACCAGGACATTGAGGGAACACGCTGAATTGCTTGACAATCAGCATTGGATATGGGCTGACAGTGCTTATCCATCAGAGCCATGGTGTGTGGTGCCATTCAAGAAGCCACGTGGGGGACGGTTGACCCGTGATCAAAATACTTTTAACCAATTCCTTTCAACAGTAAAGTGTTCCCCCATATTTCTGTGATTTAAATTGAATTTTAAAAATATAGATCCGTGTGCGTGTTGAGCATGCATTTGCTGCCTTGAAGGGACATTTTCAGTCCTTACGAGAGCTCCGCCACCTCATTTGAAATGAGAAAGAGTTGCAGTATGTTATCCACTGGGCTAACAGCTGTCTCATTCTGCACAACATGATTATTCGATTCGAGGAGAGGCGATACGGACCTTCCGGTGAACTTCCTAACCCTGATATGTTCACAACTCACTGGGCTCAAACTGAGCATGAAGAGCAAGAGGGCAGGGGACCAGAGGAGCCTGACGGTGATGGACCTGTTGGTGATCAAACATTATATGGATCCACTGGTCAGAACTTCCGCAGAAGCCTTATAACTTCGCTGTTTGAATCTCCCTTCACTGATGTAGTTTCACACGACGGAGATCACGATGAGTAGTATAGTTGTACTAGTGCTAGGATACATGCATAGAAAAACATATTCAGTACTACAAAAACAACGAGCGTGGACATCAAGATGACTTAGGCCAAGTCCGCTGACTCCTTGGCGGAGCCCCCCTGTTGCAATTTCATAACCTCTACCTGTGCCAAAAACATCCTTGTTTGTCGCTCGAAGATGTCAGCCTTGTTGAAGCATGCAGGGGCATAGCGAGAGGAACTCTCTACTCACCTGTGCTGAGGGGATCACTTGCTGGTAAGCAGGTAGTGGTTGGAGTATAAGAAACGATCTATTGAGCGCTATTCCAGTGCTGGGTTTATATACTGGATACAAGTGTGACAGGTCACTGATGTGACTGTTGATGTGACTAAGAGTCCTTATCTAACTACTTATCTAAGATAGTAACACGCTGTAATGAATGCTGTACATGCTGCTATAAGTGCAAGTTCAACAAGCCTCAACACGTTCTTGCTCGCGCTGATGGATGACGGCAGCATTTGCAAGCTCAGAGTTATGTACCTCACGTTGAAATGAACGGTCGTCCACAAGGCGTGCATGATCGTACTTCAGGCGAAGAGACTCGAGCTTGACGTTGGACGATCGCACTTTATCGTCATCGATGGCTGCCATCCCCTTGTCGAGGAGATTATGAATAGTGTCGCGAGATGGCGGCGCAAGAGTCTTTGAACACTTTGAACTTGTATTCTGAGAGGTTCCAGGTGAATCACTGGCGGAGGAGAATACTGCACGGCTACTGGCCGACGACATCACAGATGAGCTTCGGTAAGAGCTGGGGGCACGATGGGCCTGACAACCACGAGGTGCTGAAGAAGTTTGAGATGCAGGGGAGCCAGAGCGAAACGCAGAGCGGTTGTCCATATCAGGCATAAGACTTTTTTTTGGATATACAAAGGTGGTAAAAGAAGGGGAGAAGGAGATCGTGCTGATACCTAAAGAAAAAAAATTAGCTACTGTCATTAACAAATATATTGTATCGCACCGAACGTTTATGCCCTCGCGCATACCTGGAGTCCATATCTGTATCACCCTCGATGGGGCAATCTAGGTCCCCGACATCCCCCCCGTCCATATCAACATCCTGGGAGGGTTCAACCATTTCGTCTTCAAATGGAGTGTCAGCTGCACACTCTTTCCCCTTGTCTTGGTTCCCAATGGGGGGCGGCCAAGCAGTGGGGGAGGCTAAAGCACCGGTAGCGGCTTGGGGGACGGCAGAGGGATCAGATGGTGGAGTGGGCGACGGAGCAGTGGTGGCTTGTACATCAGGGGTGGCAGTGGCGGAATGATTTACAACGGAAGGGTCGGAGGAGGCAGCAGTTTCAGACAAGTTTTTATTTTGGACAAGAGCGAGCAGCTGGGCACCTCGTGATGCACCAGGCGCAGAGTTGATGACAGCCTTTGGGGTGTATGAGGGGATGCCCCTCCAGAGACTGTGAAGATCAGAATACCACGGAAATTCTTTTTCAACCGCCTCTGTGATGGATGATCAGAAGCAATCAGAAGCAATCAATGTTTAGACTTACGAAGTAGATTACTGTGACCCTCTGTGTCTGGTGTGATTCCATTTCCTGTTTGTGTGACCTTGACAGCTTGCTCGCAATAGGCTTTTTTCAGTCTGGGCAAAATTGCAGCATGTTAGAGTGAAGGGTCAATAGTTTGCAACTAAGTACTTACGTTGCAAGGCGATCTTGAACGGCTTTGGCGAATTTTGCAGCATGTGAGGTAAGCAACAGTCCATAATCTTCATCATCCTTGAAGACAAGCTCTGCGATGACAGCACATATTTCGAGTTTTGTCCTTCCTGAGGCCCGGCCTTCAGGGCGTGGTGTGCTTTTGTCTTCAGAAAATAGCACGATGCAGTCGACAGGGTGGTCCACCAGCCACTTCACCATTTTGCTGGTGCGGCCAGTATTGGTTGCGGTCTCCCAGACGATACAAAAGTTGGCAGTAGTTTCATCCTTAGTTGACCCTCGGCCTCGCCCACGGCCTCTTCCCGACATGTTGGCGTTTTTCTGTGTCCAAGTGTGTCTGGGGACGTTGTCTTTGGAGTGTTGAAGACGCTCTGAGCGTCGTAAGTGAGGACGAAGGGGAGGCATGGTATTCAAACCCCGACGCCAAGTTGCCGCTGGTTCATGGTGAATTGTCCGAGGCTCCCGAGTCAAACCCAGACAAACCTAACAGCACTTTGAATACCATTTATGACCAAGGTTACTTTCGCGCTTCAAGTTGCTGGTCCCTCTCCCTCATGGGACAATGCTTCCCCTCTCTCCCCTAATTCGACTTCATGCCCAAACAATCTCGGCTTCCTCCTCCCTCATGCGCGTTTTCAGACATTCAATTCACCTGCTGCTGCTGGCCTTCCTCGCAATGCCCACACCGATCCATACGCAGTCGCACTTCACTTCATGACTTAGTACAACGATCCCGAATCTGGTGGGCGTATGTCAGGCGCCAGGAATCCTATGCTGACAAGGTCGCCGATGCCCACGTCAATTTGAACATCACGGATGTCAGTCTTGAGTTTTGGTGATTCCGTGCGTACTTGGGTTCGTCCATCCCCACGCGAACTACTGTACCCAACTCTCTTCCGCGTTCTCTTCCCTCCGCACCCTGCTCCGCTGGCCCTCCGCCACAAAGTTCCGCATCGCCTGACACAATCATGCAGAGAGAGGGTCTCGCCCCACTCGAACATTTCCACTCTTCTAACTGTGCCATGGTCATTTGGCCCTTCCGGACAAGTCTACGTTCACATGGACCCAAGGAAGCCTTTCTTGGCCTTCCTTGCCTGTGCCCTCCCAGAGGATCATCCCGAGCTTAGCTCCGTCCTCGACAACGCCGAGGAACATGCCAACAAGATGGTCATGACTCCAGAGACCCGCCTGCTTGGTGACCATTCGACACTAGGAATGGGTTGAAGAATATCCCTGGTGCTGTGAGCGGGGTGAAGGTGCGGCGTGTATGTGTACAAGTTCCATCCGAGAATGGTGTTCTCCTGGAGTTGATGCATCGAGTGAGTAGAACCAGCGCGGATCTCTTTCGCTGCTGTATGCTAACGTACATCGAACGCACATAGTTCCAAGTGGAGATGGAACACAACTGGTACGAAACGACCGTGACTGCATCGCTTCCACACCGCATCGTGGACGTCGTCGATTGGGCGAGCGCCTCGCCAATGCCATTATCCGTTGCAACCGAGAAGGGTAAGTACCCAATGTCGTCCCCCTCCTTGGTTTGAGCTAACCTTGGATCCAACCTCCTCTGTCTACTACGGGTATTGATGGCGATCACCTCCCGAAATATCTTGCGTACACGCTCACTTCGCGGACGTCTGTCATATGTAGGCGAACTGCTCCCGAATCTGGTTGCATTCGTTCCACCGGGGTCGAACTTTGACACCGTGTCCTCCGCACCTGGGCTAGGCGGTGGACCGAGATTTGGTGAAGCGCTTGCTGGGAAGAAGGCTAAGAAAGGGTGTCATGCAAAGGAGGAAGGTCGGTCTGCCGCTGCCCCCACCCTAACGCAGTATCCTGCGTTACTCTCTTGCCGATCATCTAGTCCTCCCTCTGTACTTGCTAAACTAACTTGTTCGTCTTGGTAGTCGCCGAAGCTTATGCTCCAACCCCAAAAAACCCTGGACCGCCCAAGTTGCAAGCAACTTAGGAGGTTTTCCCTTGGGGTGTCAACGACCCTGTGGAGGCCCCCCAGAGGAAGGCTGAGAGGCATGGTCAGACAGGTGATGTTTGTCTTTTGTCAGGTCCGTTGTTATGGCTGAGTCCATGTTTTTACTCATTCAGAAACCGAGCACCCTCTCCCGTACGGTCGTCAGACCATCAAGGGATACCGAAGAGGATTCGATGGCAGAGGTGCAGTCACACATCGATGCCACCGTCACGCAGTTGTTCTATACCAGCAATACGGTCCATGATTTGTCCTACCGGTGAGTAATTGTGTATCATCTCTGGTACTACTAGGCCTGTTAACATGCGGATGACGCCCAGTAGATGCCGATTTACTGAAGCGGCCGTTAACTTCGAACAATACAACTTTGGAAAGGGTGGTGCAGAAGGTGACTCGCAAACGCGCAGGATGGAAGCAGGTTCAGTAATGCCAACTTCATGACACCTCCTGATGGGCAGAATGGGTACGTGCGTGGTCTCAATTCTGATGTTCGGAACTTGTGTTGATCACTTAATGGTACAGCCGCTGCTGGGCGTACCTTCGGAATACCACAGCACCTTGCCTTGACGGAGACATGCGAGCTGCCATCGTAATTCACGAGCTGGCCAATGGTCTCTTGAACACGGCTCACCGGCAGGCCCAAGAACTCTGGTCGCCTGGGCTGGGGTGAGAGCGGCGGCATGGGTGAAGGTTTTGGAGGTGCGTTGTCGTCCATTCAAATGCTCGTGAAAGTTTGCCTACCACACACACACTCCCTCAGACTTCCTCACCACCCCAGTGCGTTCCACGTCTACCCGCCACGGGCGCATCTCCTCCAACCGCCAAGGCGGTATCCGTAACTACATTTACTCTCTGGACATCGCTGTCAACCCCTCGACCTACAAAGCCCCTCGATAAACCAGGCTACTGGAGCATCCGTGCCATCGGAGAAGAGATGCTCTGGGTCGTCCAACAGCGTTCGATCGCTACTTACGGCTTCTCAGGGTCTCAGTTTCACGACACGTAGCTACCTGGAGAAATTGCCAGCGGATCGAACATAAGTTGGCATTTTTGGCATATGCTTCCCTTGCATTTACCAAATCCCCTCAAGGTACGAAGGACAACAGTAGGTAAAACTTGAAACCCTTAGAGATACATATGATGAGCAACAGTTCTGACGGTGGGGCATTGGTTGCATGATGGGCATGCAATGTAACGCATACCTCGAATCTCAATCGATGCCCAGTTTGCTGAAAGTTCTTAGAAGATCTACTCATGTCTGCGTCCATGCTTCGGTTCAAAGGAAAACGAGGAACGCTCTACGGCTGAAGGTGTACATGGCTGGTTGCAAGGCGTTGCGAAGATACTTGACTCGTGCACTTACACTCCTAACTGGCCTCTCGTTTCTCGTTGTCGTCACAACACTGCTTGCCTTCGGTGGTGGGCGGCCTGACCAATACTGGCCGTTTGTATTCCCTGCGTTCGTGCTCGGGAGCGCTGGTGCAATGTTGACATATACGCATACAAAGTAAGAGCAATGCGCCCACGTCATTTCCGTGGGGCTGACGATTTCGGGATTGGCAGCATCGCCATTCTCCAAGTTGCTCCCGCCTCCATAGCCGGGACGGTTGGCGCAAATTTCAACGGGGCCTTGGAGCTTGGCTCTGCGGTCGGGTTTTCTGCAGTCGGCTCTATCGAAACCTCCGTGGAGGCTACTCACGGTGGTCCAAAAGAGTACCACGGACGCGCAGCTGCTTTCTTGTTTTTGCTGGGGCTCGTATCGCTTGAAATCATCTCCGTCTCCTCCCTCTACCAAACGAAAACAGACCACCTCCCACAACCAAAATCTGACAACCCTGTCTATGACAACACCGCAGTGCAACAGTCGAAAGAGCAAACTGACGAGATGAACGACGTCAATCATGGCGCGAACATGAACAACTCACCTATGTGAAATAACGGTGATATTCTCCTAGTGTTTTTAACCAAAAATTTCCCATGATTTTTCTTTTTGCTATCGTGTTAATATGCACTTTCACTTATAATCATTGACTTAGAGGCCATAGATCAGCGACATTAATGATCATTGTACGCATATCCACCATTACAGTATTCACACTTGTGTCCATGAAGTGACATCTTGTTCAACTTCAGAATATCATACAGTTGGTTCGTGATAGCGCGAGATTGGCCCTGGAACATCCGGCAAATTGCGAGGTACATTGAAACCTCACAGTTCGATGCCCATGTCGACACGAGGACGTTTCGTCGGACCCTCTGGCGACGGAGAGGCACTTGCCTCCCGCTTCAAGGACCCTGCACCCGCCATGCTTTTCGAATCCTCACATTGACTCTGGCTGCTAAGTAGCTGGCCAGACTTGCGCGATCTTTGTGCGTCCGTGTATAGTCCGCTGGTTTGTGTGTCGAGTCCGAGTCCCTTCTGAGCTTTGTCGTCACTACGCCAGCCCTCCGTCTGCAAAGCCCTCTCTAGGGTTTCGATGAACCATTCGGAAGTCTTCAAAATCGTCATATCTTCATCGTACTGGGACACTTTGTCAGACAGGCGCCTGAATTCTTTGTCAGTCCAGTCTCCCTCGCGCTCCACCAGGGCCCTCTCTTCCTCCGTGGGTGGCTTCGCGATGTAACGTGACTTGAACGGCGAGGCGAGATCTCTCAGCAGTCTGAAGAGAGGCGAGGGTTGTTTGGGCTTAAATTTGATGGGGGGATAACTACCACAACCGAGCACATCTTCCTTAGTGTTTCCACCGATGACAGCACCGTCCTTGACGAAATCTATGGCATCAAAAATCCGACGCAAATCGCTGCCACGCTCCTCCGGCGAATAGACATCAGTGGCGGGAACACATTTGATACTTGCCCACACAAGCACGTGCAAGAATGATTCGATGTCGTCCTGAAGTGTGTGTTTCATGCCAGGGTTCCGCAGCAGCACAGCGGACATGAACTGCCATGTGCCCTGAAAACGACTTGAATCATAGTACCGATGACTGAATTCCGTGAAATACTTACCGTGCGCTCACGTCGCCTGGGTGCATTCTCGTCGACTTTCTTAGCAAGCTCCCAGTCGATCAACAAGCCTTTGCCGTCGTCGGTAAGGATGATGTTGCCAGGGCTGATATCGCGGTGCAGGAGTTTCACGATATTGTATGCAAACCAGTGAGCTTGACAAGGGTGTGTCAGCTGCGAGCGCATATACGGGTCCCGATAGAGCCTACCTTTCATAGCACCAAGAATCCCTGTGACCAACTCTTTCGTGCACTTGAACGAAGTCAAAGGCCGTCCAACGACGTCGAGAACGAGTCGGTAGTGGACGAAAGGTGTGATCTTCAGCTTGACACACAACCACGGCGCGCCTGCCAGCTCGTGTATGTTGGTCTTAGAGCCGTGGCCTCCCACATCGCCTCCGCATACCACCTGCGGAATGTTAGGTGTATTCGCGTCGTGCAACATGGCATATATCTCGTCCTCCGGCTGCATAGGGTGTAATGATGATGTGAATCGCCAACAGTCTTTGAGATAGGCGGCGCGTTCAATAGCCCATCGAGGGTCACACGCCGGGGCTTCCTCCGGTTTGAGGGGCGTTTCTTGCTTGATGTGCTGCTGTTCAACAGTAGGCCGCGGGGGTATAAACCAAACAGGTAAGGTGCGCGTCGCCCGACCGATGAAGGATCGAGGGGGATAGGGTGGTCGAGGGCCATAGCAATAGCCATTCAGACCAGGCACTGTATAGCGGAACAGTGGCGTTTCAGGCTTCACATTTAAATTATTCCTGACGCGCTCCTCAACATCCGCCTCCAGTTCCGCTGGGACAACAGACATATCACGGCCCCGCAGAGCTTGTGGCAGGTGAGAAATTTGCCAGAAAAATTTGGCCATGATCTCCGGTTTTTCGTTATAGTCGAACTGCTCCGTGACAACAACTGCAGAGGGATCCCATCGTATGAAACGCGCCTGTGTGCCGAAGACAAAGACGGAGAATGAAAAGTGGCGAAACTGGTGAGCGTGGTGAGCGATTGCGTAGGAAGTCAGCTGGCCTCGAATCTCCTTTGCTTTAGTGCTCAGTGACTCAAAAGAACCGTTCTCGATCGCCGCCTCGTCGGGAGGGTCCGTGAAAGGTGCATCCTCGCCACTTTTTTTGAACTCGATGAACATCTCCATGGCGGAGAAGTCCGCGCGATTTTTGATGGGCACATAGCCTTTATCGAAGAGGGAGACATAGGGTTTAAATGCACAATATTTGGTGGCAACGGAAGCACTGGCATCAACGGCCTTCAGCCCCGTGATCCAAGGAGAGATGACTTGCATCTGAACACCGTGTGCATAAGCATGTGGAGTCAAAACCGTGTGAGTACTTACGAATTGACCGTACATCTGCTTTTCATCCCCTACGGTAGCGACTCTGCTGAAAGCGCCACGGGGAACCACAGGCTGGTCCTCGATCTTCACAGTGGATGTAAGGTATTTCTCCAAGAACACTTCGACGGGCATTGGCCCTACAAATCGACCGTCCATCTCCTCCGCAAGCTCCATATCAATTGCCATTTGACCAGGCGGAAGTTCACTGGAATACGGTCAACCTTTCTTGAATCTTGACAAGCGGAGTGGACTCAAGGTTTTCAGTGTACGGTTGGCTGCCTTGGGCAGGGACCTGTGCAGTGGAAGCTGCTTGATCCTGGGTGGTTGCGGACATGAAGTTTATATACTAGGGGATAAAAATAACAGAGACTGACGAATGGATGCAAAGGTTACGCTGCGCGCGGTAGTCACTGGGTGACTTCCCGCAGGCTTGAGAATAAAAGATTATCATAAATCGGGGTGCCAAAATAATTATAATTTATAATCTACTCCGCTGAATAAACCGTAGATGCAAAGAATATATTAGTACAGCATAGCCGAGGCAGATGGAGCAATGATGAAGAGAACAAGGTCACGCTGATTGCTGCTGCAATCATTGAAGGGGTGGAAACGATGAGTCGTCATAGGCCCCCTGAAGCTCCCCCATAGGTCTGTCCGGGGGATAGCAGATTTGAGACCCGAAAATGGCAATATGTCTGTCCGGACATAGCAAATTTTGGACGATTTTGACCCAAAATTGGGCATATGTTTGTCCGGCGATAGCAGATTTGAGACTTGCCGGAGGTTGGCAGTCACCTGATTTTGGCCAGCTCAGGCACTAAAAACTTGTGTATTTCTTCTAAACTTTATCTTACAACAACCTTACGACATTGCTTCTGAGATAACCTCTGAACATGGGGGATATTCTCCCGCAGAATGCACCTCTCCAAGTCCGACGCATTCAGAATATTGATATCATCTATAGTGACCTCCACTGCCTTGC
Organism: Paxillus involutus ATCC 200175; assembly: GCA_000827475.1. Taxonomy (NCBI): domain Eukaryota; kingdom Fungi; phylum Basidiomycota; class Agaricomycetes; order Boletales; family Paxillaceae; genus Paxillus; species Paxillus involutus. Next base: position 69,009 of record KN819415.1, read on the forward strand.
TGTTGGGGGGCGAAATATACCTGGGGCAGTTATCAACACATTTGGTGCTCTGCTGCAAGCAAAAGATGAACAGACAGCGGATTATGTGATACTTTCGTCATACAGTAGACTTTCTCATAGTGCATGGACCTGGTCCCCAGATTAGTGTATGCATTAAGAGATTCTATGCATGACAATATTGTCACGCTATGTGTGACATATGTGACATCCTCCCACTTCTCTCATCACAGTCTAGCGGTGTAGCTATTAATTAGGAGACGATACAATACAAGGTCAATTACCAAAAAGAAACCTGATTACCTGCCTTGTCTAGGAATGAAGAAACGGTCGAGATTAACCTGTGTGCATGACTCGAAATCGACCTTTCGAAGGTGGTTGATGGTTGTTGAAAATATAATATGCAACAACCGTGAGCCAATCATGGAGTGTGAGATTTTGATGTTTTTGCTCTGTGATAGCTGCAGTCTTTGATGTGGGAACAGACTCCAAACCAGTCGGTGGGTGGGTAAGAGCAACATCCTAGTACGCCACACAAACCAAATACATACATACATAAACTTTTTGAAATCCCGAAACTTGTGCACTCTAACACACCCAACCGACTGGCACAAAATGTTGTGGTGCGCAGCGCCACGACAACTTGTGCCATGTTTGGCTCAATAATATTGCTCAACTAACCCTAACCCTTAGCATATCTCTTTGCCCCTAATCCTCATCCTAGCCTCTGCAGGAGTTTCATCAGCCTCAAGAGTCATATGAAAGGTCATTAATAAATATACTCTTGCCTTATACAGTTGGTATATTCAGATCTCAAAAGCCATAGTTCAAGCATTTAAGATATTTGTCATTAATGCATGATTTAACTTATTGAAGGAGGAAAGTATAAGCTACATGTGACCTGACCACTCGCAAACATATCAGACACATTTCAGAAGGTTTAGTGAAACATTT
>KN819415.1:70039-80607 GCA_000827475.1 Paxillus involutus ATCC 200175
ATATTGTCATTAATGCATGATTTAACTTATTGAAGGAGGAAAGTATAAGCTACATGTGACCTGACCACTCGCAAACATATCAGACACATTTCAGAAGGTTTATGAAACATTTTTAGAGCCTATTACAAGAGCTGAAAGTGCATGTAGAGGCAATGCAGAGGCTAGGATGAGGATTAGGGGCAAAGAGATATGCTAAGGGTTAGGGTTAGTTGAGCAATATTATTGAGCTAAACATGGCACAAGTTGTCGTGGCGCTGTGCGCCACAACATTTTGTGCCAGTCGGTTGGGTGTGTTAGAGTGCACAAGTTTCGGGATTTCAAAAAGTTTATGTATGTATGTATTTGGTTTGTGTGGCGTACTAGGATGTCGCTCTTACACACCCACCGACTGGTTTGGAGTCTGGTGTGGGAAGTGCCCCTGCCTTTGGTGCAGGGGGTTTCGGATGTCTATTGTAGGGCTTATAGTAAAGAAAATGATGTACGCTAGTACATATGCATAAAATTATTGTATTGACAGTGCTCTGAAGCGAGCAGACTCCCCTAATTTCTTAATATACTAATGCATAACCCCCATAATTCTTTATGCATCATCTAATATGAGATTTCGTGCATAATTTAGTGCGGACGGACGTGGTCCCCAGGTTTGGCCATGCATCATGAGATTTTATGCATTGTGAGGTCATGCATTATGAGAAAGTCTACTGTACCTAGACCCTATTGTAATGAAAGGGTCGACCTCTTATGGAACTCTCGAGGAGAACATCTTGGCTGCGGTGAGTACAAACGGAACTTGATGATAGACCGGTAATTTACCTCAGGCTCATTTCCCGGCCAGTGTGTCTCTACGTCGCCCGAGGAGTTGCTGGCAAGGCCTAGATGGGTCATACCTCTTTGTGGTGGTAGCCCATCACATTGGGTTCTTACCTGGGCTGATATCGGCGTTGGCGAGTGTTACGCGGGGTGACACTAATGTGTTCAACCTAAGGTAACAATCGACTGTTCAAGTCTTAGTAGAAGACTTTACTAAGTTTATCTAGAATATCAGCAGTCGTCTGTGGTGACTAAGACCAAGTCTGTGACCAGAGGGAACAGAAGTGTCAGAGAAGCTTGCTAGGATTGCAGGCGTAGAATAAGCTAAAGTACAATGCGTGTAATCGACAGCTATATAAAGAGTTCGTGGTTGCACACAGACCAAGGAGAGAACATAACACCATAGGCTAGAACGAGATGGAAGGTAATGGAATGTACAGCCTTCCGTAGGATAAGCTGGGTAGATGGGAACGGTTATTTAAGATGGTAATTGGGTTGAGCCAATGATGAGTCAGAGTTCGGAAGGATACAGACGAAGACGGAAGAAAAAGGAAAAGATAGGGGGCAAACAATATATCGTAACATTACCCCCCTTGTATACTGAAAGTCCCAGGCTTTCAAAATTCACGATATTCTGGAGTGGGGGAACCGGTCATGTTAGAGTTGGCGGTGGCGTTGAAGGCGTTGTAGTCTCCTACTAGAGTGGGGGAAGGAGCACGATGAGCGGGACAGTTAAGTTGAATATGTCCAGGTTGGAAGCGTTGGCATCCGGGGCATTGATACCATTCGCAATTAATATGAATATGTCCAAGACGACAACATTGGTAGCAAGAGGAGTGGTATCTTGGGTGAGACGGGGATAAGGGGTACCCATTGATGACCTCTTGTCTTTCTGCTTGGTCAGTGGCTTCAATAACCTGTTCAACTGAAAGACCGAAGGCTTGCTCGGTAGAAAGGTCTACGTCGATAGAGTCTTCTAAAGAGTCTCCACTTCCTTGACGACGTGAGGAAGAAGTCCTGGAATGGGTAAGAGAACGGGAGTAGATGACTTAGACGTTGTTGTTACGATAACGACAACGACAACGAGGAGGAGTGGGGAGAGAACGAGGAGTTTCCTCGATGGTCATTGTTCTAACTCCGGAGTGGGGAGTGCTGGAACGACGAGAAGGTGGATTTACGATTGAGGAGGAACGGGTCCTGTTTGGTGGGGAAACGTCTCGTGGTACGTTTCTTTGGCTAATGGGAGAAGAGGATATTTCGCTTTCCGAGCTGGGAGAGTCAGAAAGAGGGACATGGTGTTGGATGAGTGGGCCTCGATCGTGGTAGTCACGTTGCCTGTGGATATTGGATACAAGGTCTTCGAAGTTCATCTGGTGAAGAACGTTGATGAGGAGTTCCTGCTGTTCATCTCAAATATGCTCTAAGGTCGAGACGACCCAATCATTGGCATTGAGACGATGGTTGGTTCTTTCGATGAATTCGATGACGTTGGAGATATGATGATTCTGAAGGAGGGTGGAGTAGGTATCGAGTAAGGGAGAGTTTTCTTCAAGGCGGATGGTGAGGTCACGAGTATTTCTGGATTCTTTGGTGTAGGCGACATATTTGGCTTTGAGGCTGTCAGAAGAAGGATTGCGAGAATGAAAACCGTGAGGAATGGGTAGATCCCCTACGTTGAAGCGGATACGAGAGTTGACGACGGAGCGAGTAGGAGGCATGATGATCAGGAGTTGGTTATTTCTTTTTATGAAGAGAACGAAGAGTCTGAGGGAAATCTCTAGGACGAGCTTTCTTATAAGCGTTTAGGATGTCCTTGGCATGGCGGAGATTACTTTCAATTTCCCACGAGTTTTCAGAAGAAGGATATCCTTTCCAGGAAACAAGGTAGCGGCGTCTTTGAGGGTTGCCTCAATGTGAGAGAATTTGATTGACTTCGTATTGTTCCTCTCCACCTACAAGATCAGGTGGTGGTTTGGTGAAATTCGGATTGTGTTTGGGAGTTTCTCGATAGGTCGATAAGAGAGAAGCATGGAAGACGTCATGAATCTTCCATGTTGCGGGTAATTTGAGGCGATAGGTGATAGGGGATAAGACTTGAGTGATTTCGAAGGGTCCTTCTCTTTTGGGGAATAGTTTTCTAGAAGAGTAGCCGAGTTTCAAATTTTGACCTTCTAGCCAAACTTTATCACCGGTTTTCCAGGATTTAAAGTTTGAGGAAACGTGTTCTCTCATGACACGTTGAGCGATTTCATGAGCAGCTAGTGCTTCTTCTCTGGCTTCTTTTAGGGATGTAAGATGTTCTTCGACTGAGGGAAGAGGGGAGTCTTTAGTAATGGAAGGATAGGAATGTGGTTCGTATCCGAGCATCAAGAAAAAGGGGGACTTCTTTGTGACCGAGTGGATATTAGAGTTGTGGGAGAATTCGGCAGTGGATAGAAGTCTAGACCATTCATCGGGTTTTCCTTTGCAGAAGATGCGGAGATAGGTTTCTACTTCTTGATTCATTTGTTCGGTTTCACCATCAGATTGGGGATGATAGGCGGTGGACAGGGAGATATCATAGTCAAGGAGACGGCCAAGTTCTTTGGCAAAGGCGGAGGCGAATTGAGGACCTCGGTCAGAGATGACCTTGTCGTGAAGTCCAAAGTGAGTATAAACATTCTTTAGGAAAAGTTCGGCAACCCCTGCGGCATCAATGTTTTTGTTGCAAGGTGATAAAATTACCCCCTTTGTAAGCCCGTGGTCCACTGTGACCATAAGAGAGTCAAAACCATCAGATATGGGAAGATCCGTGATGAGATCAACGGAGATCTGTTGGAAGGGGCGTGTCGAGGTGGAGGGTATTGGAGATAGTGCAGGGATGGAAGGGTGTGTGTTAGCCTTGTGGCTTTGACATGTGGCGCAGCCAGTGACGAAATTCCGAATGAAGGTGGAAAGGCCTGGCCACCAGAAGTCTCGCGATACAAGATTAATGGTTCGGGTAATGCCGGGATGTCCGGCAGATAAGGATTCATGGACAGAAGTCACAATCTCTTTTCGCTGTGCAGGGGGAATGTAGAGTCGCTTTTTAAAAAGAAGGTTGGTTCCGTCATAATCCCAATCACTGAATGATGCCCGAGGGAATAGGGATTTTCCGTCTTCGATAGCACGAACGGCGGACAGGACGAGTGGGTCTGTAGGGGTAGATTCCTTGATTTTTGAGACAAGGGCAAAATCAATAGCGCGAGCAAAGAGTGTATCGGGTAGAAGGGTTACTTCCTGATTATCGGCGGTAGTATCAGGAGAGTGATATTGAGAAAGAGCGTCGGCAGGTGTCATCTGTGTGCCAGGAACATGTTCCAGGGTAAGATCGAAGTTGGCAAGGAAAAGAAGCCATCTGGCTTGATGACGGGTGAGGTTCTGAGGTGAACGGAAATAGGTGAGGTTCTTATGATCAGTCATAACCGTCAGAGGGTGAGAAGTCCCTTGAAGATAGTGGCGCCATGCTTTTAGGGCATGAATGACGGCCAGAAGTTCTCGATCATAGATGTCGTAATTCCGTTCAGCTGGAGAGAATGTCTGGGATAGATAGGCACAGGGATGAAGTTCGCCATTGACATCTTTCTGCATTAGAACTCCTCCGGTGGCGTGTAGAGAAGCGTCAGCCATTACAAAGAATGGTTTTGAGGTATCAGGGAGGGAAAGGACGGGGGCTTTCATGAACAGCTCTTGGAGCTGACAAAAGGCGGATTCACAATCAGGAGACCATTCCCAAGGAACGTCTTTCTTTGTCAGATTGGTCAAGGGTTTCGATAGATTGGAGAAAGAGGGAATAAATCGGCGATAGAAGTTGCAGAAGCCTAGGAATGATCGCACGGCTTTTACGTTTTCGGGAACATTCCATTTGGCGATAGCATCGAGTTTGACAGGATCCATCTTAATAACGCCTTCTTTAAGGATCAGTCCGAGATAATCAACTTCTTTGACGTCAAATTTACACTTCTCCAATTTCAGGTAGAGGTCGTGTTCCTTAAGTCATTTCAGGACTTTCAGGGTTCGTTCACGATGGAGGGCAGGATCTGCGGAGTGGATTAGGAGGTCATCCATATAGATGATGAGCCATCCTTCGGCTTGGTAATCTTGGAAGATGTGATCCATCAACGCTTGGAATGTTGGAGGGGAGTTACAAAGTCCAAAGAACATGATGTTCGGTTCGAAGAGTCCATGGGGCGTGATGAACGCCGCTTTCCAACAATCACCCGGTTTGATCTGAACGTTGTTGTATCCCCATCTGATGTCCAATTTCATGAAGATCTTAGATCCTTTGAGTTTGTCAATGAGGTCAGAGATGAGGGGAAGGGGATACGCGTTCTTGACAGTGTGGGAGTTCAGATATCGGTAATCTTGACATGGACGTAAGGATCCATCCTTCTTTGGGACGAAGAAGAAAGGAGAAGCTTGGGGAGATTTCGAGGGAGATATCTTGCCGGTCTCAAGGTGTTCCCTGATAAATTCCTTACACGACTCTGACTCTTTTGGGTTAAGAGGATAAACCTTTGCGACTTTTGGGACAAATTCCTTATCGAGATCTATGGCATGGTTGAAAGGTCGTGAAGGAGGAACATGATCAGTAGCTTTCTTTTCGAAGATTTCTGAGAATTCAGAGTATTCGGGAGGAAGGGTGGCTTTCTCTTTCTTCTTTTCAGCTTCTTGGGCAATTTCCGAGGAAATGGTGGTTTTTCTGAACTCTTTGAAAAGAGGGTCGTATCGTTTCAGAAGTTTCTTCGCTAAGCGTTCTTCTGGATCCATTCCGAGATATCGGATGAGGTATTGTTGGGCGATCTGATCTTGTGAATCATGACGGGGTTTCTTTGGTCGATCTGGGAACGTAAGGGTTCCTTCTTGCCAGTCGACGACAGGGTTTGTTACGATATATTGCTTACCCCCTATCTTTTCCTCCTTCTTCCACCTTCGTCCGTATCCTTCCGAACTCTGACTCATCATTGGCTCAACCCAATTACCATCTTAAGTAACCGTTCCCGTCTACCCAGCTTATCCTACAGAAGGCTGTACATTCCATTACCTTCCATCTCGTTCTAGCCTATGGTGTTATGTTCTCTCCTTGGTCTGTGCGCAACCACGAACTCTTTATATAGCTGTCGATTACATGCATTGTACTTTAGCTTATTCTACGCCTGCAATCCTAGCAAGCTTCTCCGACACTTCTGTTCCCTCTGGTCACAGACTTGGTCTTAGTCACCACAGACAACTACTGATATTCTTGATACACTTAGTAAAGTCTTCCACCCAGACTTGAACAGTTGATTGTTACCTTAGGTTGAACACACTAGTGTCACCCCGCGTAACAGGGTTGACTTCTCTTAGCCAGGGACGTCTCAGGATCAAGTTTTCTTTGCCACAGTTCATGACATAAAACTTTCGGGTTTCTTCGGTGTCGGAGATCCGAAGAGTGAGGGTGATGGTATATTTGATTGTCCCTCCGACATTCTCGGTTCCGTCCACGTTTCGGGGTTTTAGTGGTTTAGCTAATCTGGTTCTAGGGAGTCTGTTTTTCAACACAAAGTGATGATCGATCAAGTTCGCTCCTGCTCCGCAATCAAGTAGGCCATGGGTGTCAACGATTCTTCCTGTGCTTGTAGCGAATAGGGAAATGGGAATTCACATAGATTGAGCAGTTTCTTCAGCTACAAGTACAGAGGAAGTAATCAATGGAGGAATCTGCGTTGACTCAGATCCTCCTTCTAAAAAGACGATGCTAGGGAGACCCTAGATGCCGGAACCTGTTCATCATCGGTTCCTTCTTCTTCTTCTTCGGCAAAACATGTTTTGAGAACGTTCAGGATCTCCTTTTGGGAGATGTTCTTCTTCTTCAATTCCGCAGCATAGACAGAGATTGGATCGACAGGGGAGGGAACCTCCGTTTTTCAGACTTTGGGGTTCGAGGGGTTTTCAGAGGAGGTCTTTCCTTTATGATCTGTGGAGCAGTGTCCATGTTTTCCGCATATGAAGCAAAGTCCTTTCTTCATGTAGTCAGCCCTTTGGGTAGGGGAAAGTCTGACGGTGTCTACGTCCATGGCGTAAGGGTCACGTTTACGGGACGAACTGGAAGGTGGATTATTGAAGAAAGGTCTTCCCTGTCTAAGAGATTTGATTCGTTCGTTCTGCACGTTGAAGTGCTCAGCTTTAGTGATCCATCCTTCTAGGGTTTCGGGGGTTTTATCCATTCGAAGAATCTGGGTGGAGATAGAAGGATGAAGGGCTCTTAGGTACCATTCAATCAAAGCACCTTGACTGTTGACGGTAGATCTGTGGGCGAGAAGTTGGAATTCAGCATTAAACTTCTCAAGACTGCCGCATCCACTCTGGGTAAGAGAGGATAGTTTAGCGATGGCAGTGGCCTTTACGTCTTTGGTAACGAAGGTCCTTTTGAAGTCTTCTTGGAAGTCTTTCCATTTTCCGAAACTTTCAAGGTTTGCTGCGTTTTCATAAGCAGCTTCTGCCCAAGTGGCGGCGGACCCTTTACTCATGAACGAGAGTGCAAGGATAATCTTCTTGTCATCTGAGGTATAGATTTGATCGTTGATGAAGATGTAAGCTATGACAGAGTGTAGCCATCAGGAAGCGTCATTGGGGCTTCCATCAAAGTGGATGGGAGTTCCAACTTTGAGTTCAGTAGGTCTTTCAGACATATCGGTGATGTCGAAGGGTTCAGGGGAAGGTTGTCGGTAGAATGGAAGGGGTTCTACGGTTATCGGTGGTTCGCTGTCAGGGCGATCTAGATCAAAAAGTGTAGTCGGTTCTACGTCAATTGGGGATGAGGATCTGGTGACGAATCCTTGTTCGTAAAGATCATCGTTCTGCTCAATATCTCCTTCGTCTGGCGTGGAGGAAGGTGGTGGGCGTTCAGCCACTTCTTCGAGGCGATTCTTGCCTTTGTTCCTAAGTTCGGTAGAGATCCCTATAGAGTAGGGGTTCGCTCTAGATCTGGGTTTCGAGGGTTCAGCAGGGTCCCCAAGGGGATTCTTTCCTGCGTTCTTTAGGAACGACATCTTGTTATCATGCTGGGCTACGCGGTGGTAGCAGCGATCAATGAGCTTATTCTTTTGTTATGCGGGGTGACACTAATGTGTTCAACCTAAGGTAACAATCAACTGTTCAAGTCTGGGTGGAAGACTTTACTAAGTGTATCAAGAATATCAGTAGTTGTCTGTGGTGACTAAGACCAAGTCTGTGACCAGAGGGAACAGAAGTGTCGGAGAAGCTTGCTAGGATTGCAGGCGTAGAATAAGCTAAAGTACAATGCGTGTAATCGACAGCTATATAAAGAGTTCGTGGTTGCGCACAGACCAAGGAGAGAACATAACACCATAGGCTAGAATGAGATGGAAGGTAATGGAATGTACAGCCTTCTGTAGGATAAGCTGGGTAGACGGGAACGGTTACTTAAGATGGTAATTGGGTTGAGCCAATGATGAGTCAGAGTTCGGAAGGATACAGACGAAGACGGAAGAAAAAGGAAAAGATAGGGGGCAAACAATATATCATAACAGCGAGTTGGGAATGTTTGATAGTATCCCCGGCCAGCATTCCGGAAGCTGGGCAATACCGGTGAGCCTACGAGTGTTCTTGAAAGGCTAATAGGCTAAATAGAAGCATCAGCTACTTTGACATATTATCAGCACAGTCCTAGGATACCTGGGCAGACCTGAGGTCGCGGTGCTAACATCGTCATGGAAGCGGGTGTGTATCACACCCACCGGTCGCCAACAGCAAATGGACAACTGGCCATGTGGACTGTTCACAATGATGGCAATGCAGGCATACATCATGCGACACTCACTTGAACTTGTAGGTGATGACCAGAAGGATGCAATGCGACGGAAGGTCCTAACACTGTTGGTTAACCTACCATAAGAGTTACTATTGCATAGCGTTGGAGAAATTGCTATATGGAGCTAATCGGACCTGTAGGATTATCAGAGAGATGACGCATACGGTGGAACCAGATGAAAGTACTGACCTGATTATATGTGATGGTGTTCCGGACAACTGGGGTCCAAAGACACATATGATGCCAGCCCAGACTGTGCCTTGTGACACCGGGTCCACCAAGCCTGCAACTCTCCCAGTAGGGCATCCGAATACCGGTTCCTTCAGTTCAAAGAGGAGACGGTCCACGTCATGTCTTCATAGTAGCAATACAGATGAAGAGGACACTTACCAGAAGCGATCAAAGGCAGCATCGCAAAGTCGAGCCCCCAAAAAAACAGCCACAGAACGACGCAAACAACTTGAAGACGATCCCATGTGTACGAACATCAAGGAGCACAGCATTGAGTGTAGTGGCTGTGGTAGTACCATCAAGCTGCACCCTCATACCCCATACAGCAGTGCGGAGTGGATCAGACACCGCGAGAGGTGTCCTCAGATCTCTGGGCTTGAAACAGTACACTCACAGACAGATATCATACCTAAATTACCAGTAAGTAACTTGCGTTGTCTCACAAATGTAAAACACTCACTCTCACACTGCAAAAGCCTAAGGGTAATACCCTTCTGTCAAGTTTCTTCACGCAGAAGCAGGCAGCAGTACCGGGTGATACCAATACCACAGTACCACTGGCACCTGAGCTTCCGAAGGAGGGTGCGACAAGCACAAGCTATGTCTCCTATACAACAAAAAAGATACGCGCAGTGAGTACCACACAATTCAAGGTCGTACAGGACACTTACCCATGCAATGACCAGTCTCGCTCAATCACAAGCTTCTTTGTGAAAGCGGCGGGTCCACGGCCTGACCCAGGGAAGACGCCTTCGGATTCATCCACTGCAACACCTGATGGTTCAAGCAGTATGGTTCCTGTTCAAGTCGTCTGCCAACAAATCAAAGGTGACCAATACAATGAATACATTCGCCGCATACGAACCCGTACACTTGGAGGTATCTCGCCGGAGTTTAGAGCCCACGCAGAACGTTGTCTATTTCCATACAAACCATTTCGTGACCTGGAAAAACAAGATCAATCCTTCAATATGATCACTCCTGCAAGCGGTCTCACCACAACAAACAATGAGACGGAGGAACGGAAATGGACGGATGCAGAGAAGAAGGTATTTGACGCTACTCTGTTGGCCTTTGCGAGGTGGGAGGTCGACTACGCAAACCTCGTGATTCGTGCAGTGCGCTGTGAAGGAAGAACCGAGGATCCAGAGCAAATCTGCAAGGCTTGCAGGGCAGTGATGGTTGACGAGTCATTCAAAAGAGCTGTTCGGAGGGTACGCACCGTCATACTAACACCATGGCTGCAGCGCTGACATGCTAACAGAAAGCAGCGGAAGCAAAATTGGACCCAGAGCAGCAGCACTCCAAACTTGTGCAGCGTGAGAAATTTACCCCTCACAACATCTCGAGCTCTGATGCTCGCACTCTGGACGCTTTGCTCAAGGACCCACTGGTATTTGACATTTACCAGCATTTGGAGAATAATGACAATGGCACAGACTGTTTCCTGGCCCTCTATGATGCAGCACGCCAAGGCAAGTTGGCCACGCACGAGACCTTCCGCGACATCTGCAAAGTATTCTCCGACAAACTTCAGCGCAGTAACTCGTCGAACCCAAACCTCAAGTATGGTGTGCGGTACAATGAGAACTTTAGCAACTTCATGATCTTAATGCGAGGGCATGGCGGGAACTCAGCACGCCAGTATGGAATTCTCCAGTCACAAATCGGAGGTCCCAGTTCACGGACTTTAAGG
>KN819416.1:46751-57901 GCA_000827475.1 Paxillus involutus ATCC 200175
CATTTAAGCGGTCAATTATGTTCTAGACTATATAAAGACAATATATGGTTATATTATTCAAGCACAGAAGGCAGGGAACAGCTGTAATTAAGTAAAAATGCGGAATACAGCTAGGAGGTAGTCCATATGTGTACATACCAAAAAAGGAAATGTTCTGGGAGTAGTGGTTGACAGCCACATCACAGCCACAGGCTGAGTTTGAAAAGTTTTCAACAGCTCAACCCAGCCTATTGCTGGATGTTCTACAGATAAAATGACACAAAAAAGCGATAGTTTATGTTCTACTACATGTATATAGTCTATGCTAACATTTCAGGACAAGAACTAATAAGGTGTGGTGGAGTAATGAGCTGCTACAACTTGAAAAAAGCGTGGGAATGTCAGATGTTGAAAAGTGCGGCCTAATTTAGATATGTTTTAGGTGTTTTAACATTGGTGATGGTCTATTTCTGTGTTGTGGCTGTGATTTCCCCTTTAGGTAGTTAGAAAGCGGATAACATATATGATAACAAACTATCTAATTATGGGTAACCTCCAAAACAGATAAGGGTGCCTTAAAACATACAAAAAGCGGAAATGGATTGACCCAATAGGGACTGAATGGTAAGCAGAAGGCAAGGGACAACAGTGGTGGTGACTCCCTAGCATTTATTGATAAAAAGAAGCCTAGGGGATTACCGTCCAGTATGCAGAACTCTCTGTCTACAGTAGCCACACTTTATTGATAACTATGTCAGGGTGTGGTGGGACTTCTGAGTGTTAGATGCTGAGTCCTTGTTTGTGATAGGTGTGAGAGGTTCGTCCATTTCCGTCAATGGACTTGTCGTTCTATTGCACGCTGTGGGGGGTCCATGAGGTGGGGTTGAGTGGGGAAGTGGGATAGGCAATAGCCTACTACCGCTACTGTGAGGTGATGTGGGTTGCCGCAGACGAGACGGGAGCCGAGGAGACTCAGAGGGTGGTGACATGGTAGCCAGACCTCCAGTGCATGGGTCTGGACTCGGAGAGAGATCTCTTGCAGTCGAACAGGCCTCCATTCAAGCACGCATTCAATCCATGGTACTCAGACGCATTGAGGAGGAACCGGAACCTGTGGTAGTAGTCTTCTCACTGCGGGAGTTGGCATCTTCGCGTCCATTTTCATTACCAAATAATTCCCTTCAAGCAACTTGTTAGCGGAACATGTGAATGCTTGTGAAGAACAAACCACGTACATGTTCCACCATTTTAGAAGTTCGTTCCTCCATCTCTTGTCCGTTGCATCCAGAATAAGTGATACAATTGTGCGATAGAACTTGAGGTAACTGAAAATGCTGTCCTTCTCACTCCAAGTGCTTTTTGACACAACACTGAAACGAGCCTGGTGAACTACAGTCTGAACACGAAGAACAACAAAAAATGGGAAGGCCATACCTGAATGCAAGTATATGCAATGTGTTCGGCATCAACAGAACTCATGTCGTGGAGAACCACGTTACATGAACGAGTTGCGTGTGAATCTCCGCCAAGAGCCGATGATGACCCCAAAAATATGTGTTGAGCGACCTAATCAAGCTCAGGGATTGAATTACATAGATGATAGAGGCTGCGGCTTACATGGACGAGGTAGTAGCTTTTGAACAAACAGGATAACTTGTTCTCCGGATTGTAGTCATCACCGGGTCGTTCTCCGCTCCAAAGAAATGCTGGCAGATCCTCAGCTGTCATTGGGAGTTTCCCAGATTCCAGGTCGTTGCAGGTCCTGGAATGAGCTCAAAAGATGTAGTGTACTAGGACATGGAGATGACCTACTTCACCCGGTCCTCGTCAAATTGCTTGAGATAGTCAACAGGACACAGCATGCGTGCGAGGAAAGGGTGCTTCAGGCCCATGTGAGATTTATCGGTGAATCTGTTGTTGATTGGTGGGTTTATTGAGAATTTGATTGGGTCCAGAGCTACATAGACACCGATCTGGGCCTTGAGTCGTGTTGCGTCACTGGACCGAGTTGCTCTGATGGCCGAGTTCATCTATAATGTGTCAAAAAACTGCATATATGCGCATATACATGTATATACATGGTCAAATGAACCTTGCCAGTGATTGATGACAACTCGGTGGACCTTTTGGGATCATTGATGATAGGCTTGAGACCGGGAGCCATTTGGAGCAGCTTCCGGTAGCTCCGCATATAGTGAGAACATGATTTGTTGGACCTGTAGGGAGAATCAATCATGGGCAAGCCACAGCATCTGACATGCGTCTCACAGTTCTGATAAGCGGTCCTCCCAAACTTGCCTCATTATCTCGTCATCTTCAAGTTCGCCGTTCGTCGTTGCGATGTCCTGCTCAATTAGCAACCCAATTTGGATTACCTTGTCCACATCACACCACAAATCAACGCAACATGTGATTGCACGTGCAACCACGAGGTACTCCTCGTGTGGATCCTCCTTCAAATTTTCCGGGCTTGGTGCTTGGGATCTTCCAGTTATATTTAGTGATCCTCTGCCGCCGTTGTAAGATTTAGATATTTGAAACTCACTTTGTGGCCTTGCTCATCGTATTCTTAGTATCACGGGGCTTTTTGGATTTGTGCACAGGCTGTTCGACTTCGGCTTCTGAGCTCTCAGGGTCTGAAGAAAGGATCTGATGGATTTTCTTTGCCATGGTAGTATGAGATTAAGAGATAAAGTTTGGGGATCACAGGCACATTGCTGGGGAAACGTGTGATCAAACCGTGGGAATATCATTGTTAAGCTTTGATTGTCCTTGGCAATGCGGCAATTCTTACTTGTCTCTGATACTCACTACTACCGCGAGGCAATGATGAGCGCTGCCAGAAGTTTGAACCACAAGATCGGGAGACCATGTAGGGTGAGTCGACATACTTTTTTTGCCAAGCTTGTTTCTGACCCTGGTATTTTAGATTATAGACTGTATTTTATAGATTTTTTGTTTTTGTATACCTCTAAGCATGAATTAAAGGATGTTTGTGTGCTCTTTCCACCCCCTTGACCACCTATCACCGAGACTTTACTATTATGGACGACAATCTCAAGTGCTTTGGCTGCCGGAAGTCATTTCAGACTCAAAAAAGACTGCGAGGACACGAAGCTGTGTGCTCAGCCAACAAAAAACTCAAAACTGACCTTTTACAGTCTCAGAAACGTCTCAAGGCTATTCCTAGTCATGACAGGCTACACACTGGCAACTGCCTGGTCTCTGTGGCACCAGATGATGAAGACATCCAGCCACTCTCCCCTACTGCCGAGCCAATGCAAATTGATGGTATGTTTGATGATGAACTGCTGCATTGGGTATGTGGAGCAGACATTGTTGTACCCAAATATGGTCTTAATTTTTACAGGGAGAGAACGAGGCAGGGTCATTGGGTCCAACTATTGAACCAGTTGTCCTAGCACACTCTGGGCGACAAATCTGTCTCCCTGCACGATATACAGACTATCTGCCAGCAGCACCACATGGGTTGTGTCATATTTCCCCTCCAAGCCCCCCGTGACAGTCCACCTGTGTATCCAAGTCAGTCTTCTCGCTCACCATCACCCCAAGAACCCCCTCCACTTGTAGAATATTGCACCTCCCCAGATAATTTAGGCCTGTTTCGCATCTACCCATCCCAACCTACACTTTTTCCAGAGCAAGCAGACACCATTCACGTTGTTGCTGATGCACCAACTTTCGAACAGCCACCAGCTTCATTGTGTAACCCTCCAACTGCACACAGCCTATCACCGATTGGTGACATCACACCCAAAAACCTATATTCCGCCTTCAGCAGCCCGACCGCAGGACTTTTAATGTGTTGGCAATACTCCGGATCAAACTCGAAGTCGGCCACTGAGTTAAACTGCCTGTGGTCTTTTATTCAGGATCCTGAATTTGACGCAACACTCCATACGTCATTCAGCCACGACCACGAGAGAAAGCTTATTGAGAAGTATCTCCAAGACAATTCAAATCCATTCAAGGCTGACCATGGGTGGCAAACATCCTCAGTTCCAATATTATTGCCAAAGGAGAAGAGGAAGTGGAAGTCTGAGCTTGATACTGCTATCCCCACACTCACAGTTGTCGGTGTTCATCACCATGACATCATCAACATCATTATTTCCGTATTTGAAGACCCGATCTCGCATCAGCAAGGTGACAATTTTTCTGAACTGACTTACTGCATCTGGAATGTCTGATTTCAGACATTTCAGACACTTAAGTCAGATAAGCCAGTCAGACCAAGTCAGACCATCAGCCCAGAGTGTGTCTGAAATCAGACGGTCAGATATCCAGACTTCCAGGGAGTCCAGTCCTCCAGGCATCCAGGCATCCAGCCCCCCAGGCAAGTTCAGACAAGCCAGATGAGTTAGCACCAGGTAGTCAGTCACTCAGTGAGTCCAGTCCTCCAGGCATCCAACCTTCCAGGCAAGTACAGATAAGCCAGATGACCTTGCCACCAGCTGGCCAGACACTCAACTCACTCCAGAAACCTAGACTGGCAGTTACAAAGCCTAACATGAAACCAGCTACACAGTTGGTAATTAGTACTTAGGTTTTCAGTCTGTCATATGTGCAGGAAATATATTGATTTTATTTCTACATAAATACAAAACTAGAATATGTGATGGGTGTGGGGATGGAGTCGCTTGGGTGTGGATGACAGATGCGGGTGGCTTCCCCGTCCCTTCTATTCCGCCTTGCTCATCTTGTCTTCCCTTCCCTCCCTCGTCTCGTCTTCCTCTCCCTTACCTTTCCCCCCCTCGCCTCTTCGTCTCTCCGTGTGGTGCTGTGCATCGATGGCTGGGGTGGCCACATTCACAGTGCACACGGGGCTGTCGATGCCTGGTGTCGACGTACGGCGTTTGGCATGGATGTGGGGCTGGGCTGCTGTCTTGTGGACGTGGTGGGCACGTCGTCTACCCCCCGTCGTCTCGTCATCTGTCGTCTGCCGTTCGTCAGTGCTTCATCTCTCCCTCGTCTTCCCTTCTCTCCCTCGTTTCTCTTCGTCTCCCTTACCTTGCCCTCCCTCCCTTGTCTATTTGTCTTCCATGTGTTCGTGCTGTGCGTCAATACTGCTGGGATGGCCACACTCGCGGTGCACACCCGGCTGTCGACGCCTGGTGTCGACGTATGGTGTTTGGTGTGCTGGATGTGGTGGGCACGTCATCTGCCCCCCATTGTCTTGTTGTCTTGTTGTCTCATTGTCTGTCGTCTGCCACTCGTCGGCGCTTCATCTCTCCCTTGTCTCCCTTTCCCTCACTCGTTTCTCTTCATCTCCCTTACCTTTCCCCCCTTACCTTGTCTCTTCGTCTTCCGTGTTCGTGCAGTGCGTTGATACTGCTGGGGTGGCCGCGCTTGCGGTGCATGCCTGGCTGTTGACGCCTTGCGTCGATGCATGGCGTTTGGCGTGGTCGTGGGGCTGGGATGGGGTCCTGTGGATGCGAGGGGTGTGGTCGTGGTGGGCACATCGTCTGCCCTTTGTCGTCTCGTCGTCTGCCGCTCGTCAGCACTTTGTCTCTCCCTCATCTTCTCTTCTCCCTCGTTTTGCTCCACCTCCTTACCTTTTCACTCCCTCCTCACCTCTTCATCTCGCTGTACACTCATGCTGTGCGTTGACATTGCTGGGGTGGCCACACTCGTGGTGCATGCCCGGCTGTCGACGCCTGGTGTCGAGGTCACAGATGAGGGGTGCAGGCGAGCCATTGGGCCGTCAGTGGGTCGTTTGGGCCGTGTATGCCACGGTTGTGGTGTTTGGTCGTATGTGGGCCGCTGGGGCTGCGGATGGGGCGTTTGGGGCCGTTTTCGGGTGCTGGTGGGTTATTTTAATAGTGGGGGAGCAGGCACTTACCTGCCAGGTTGGATTGGTGGGGAAGTGTTGAACATTGAACACGCAGCGTGATGCTCATTGTCACAGTGTCATGTGACTTTGCAAACACAAAATTTTTGACAAGTCCAAACCAATTAGGAAATTTTTGCTACACTTTATTAGGTTTTTCACTACACTTTTGTACTGGACATTTTACTTAGTTTAACTATTGTATTATTAGTGTTTTACTATGCATTTTTGCTACATACTATCTACCAATTATAGTTGTCAATAATTTAGTGTCTAACCATCTATAAATATGACTTCTGTATTTCTGGTAGTCTAAAAACATGAAGTTCTAGATCATCAGGAAATCAATGAGGGTCTGATAAACAATTAGATAATAGTAGATAACACTACCATCTCAATAATGAACAACATCTCTACTACTGTACCATTTTGACCTTAGGTTCGTTGATTTGTTGAAAATCCGAACTGATCATACCCTGATCTCTTATCAGGGTACATCAGTGAGGACTTTTTTTCTATTTTGTGACATGTGACGAACCTAAGGTCGAAATGGTACAGTATTCTGATACATTTTCAGAGCAAGGTATCTAATTGCTGCTACAGTTGGTGAAGGCTGGGCTGTAAGTATCTGGCACTTGCTTCATAGTCAGTCTTTCACTGGATGGTGAGCAATATCAAAGTGCATGTTTCATTGTGTTTCCAGAGCTAATGACTCACTCACAGATACAAGTGATACAACACAGACAACACACTACACATTGTAAAGTGTACTTTTTTTACAGGTATGCCACAGCCATTTCTGATAGCAATCAAGTGACTGGGACTCGCCGCCAGGTACATTTGAGATGGTGTGGACTAGCATCATACATCACTGAACACAGCTTGATTTCAGGTGCATCAAACACAATCACAGTATGTTTCCAGAGCTAATGACTTGCTCACAGATACAAGTGATACAACATGGACAACATGCTACAGCTACAATTAGTTATTGGAATATCTCCAACATATATATAATGGGTGGAGAAGTGCTCACTAAGTATAACAGGAGATCACAAATAGATAAAAGGACATAAAGGATGTGGAATGGGAAGTTTAAGTGACATAGGATAAGGATGGGAATGTTCCTAAAAACTCAGAAGCAATAGAATATGTCCAGGATAACAGGATAACAGTCTGAACAGGTTCTGGGTGGGTTCTGGGTTTTGGGTCCCTGTGGCTGTGCATCAGGGTATCAGATTCTGGAGCTCACTGTATTTTGTCACTAGGAGGCTAGGAAGTCTGATAGAACTGACTTTTATGAGTGTCTTATAGGTCTGGGCAGCTGGCAGTCTAAAGATGCTTACAATCAGAATATCTGATGATCTGGAGTGCTGAATGAGCTGAATTGTTCTGATGGTATTTATTTACTCATTTTCTGAGTGACTTGGTGACTGTAACAACTACAGGACTAATGACCTGATTGTCTGAAGGTCTTATTGCACCTTAGTGACTGCTAGTTACAGCCTACCAGGGAGCTGGATGTCTGACATTTCTGGAAAGTCTTATTGAACTGGTGAGCTGACAGGCTGACAGACTTGAAGTGTCTGAATGCACTGAGGCTACTGTAGAGGTAATGGGCTGAATAGCTGACTGTCTGAAAGTGTCTGCAATGACTGAAAGGACTGGCCAACTAACTGTCTGATTGTCTGATTGTCTGATTCCAGACAATTCCAGACACTCAGACAGTTAAGTAGCCTAAGTACCTCCAGAAAAATTGTCATCTTGCTGATGCGTCAACTTTCCATATGACCCCTTTCAAACAATACTGGAAGATCTCAGAGACGCGGACTGTTCAAGTATTTGGAGAGGCTTTCTCTTCACCCACCTGCCTCGATGCCTATCAAGAGGTGAACTCACTCCCTCGTGAGCAAGGTGATGACCTCGAGCGTGTGGTTGCTCCACTCATGTTGTGGTCAGATGCAACACACCTTGCCAACTTTGGTGATGCATCACTCTGCCCGTCTATCTCTTTTTTGGCAACCAGTCAAAATATACTCGAGGGAAGCCAACAGCTGCTGCCTGTCATCATGTCGCTTACATACCTACCGTAAGTCTTATAATAGTCTTTGCAAACAGATATTAACCTCGTTGGAATTTTAGCTGCCTGACAACTTTCAAGATATATATATGTTGGTTTCTTTGAGGAAGGTTCATCTGACGATGTTTATACACACTGCAAGTGGGAGCTCATGCAAGCTATCTGGAAACTACTACTCAATAAGAAATTCATGCATGCGTACAAGTATGGCATTGTGATTTGATGTGGTGATGGGATTACTCAATGTGTGTTCCTGCGCTTCTTCTCATATTCAGCAGATTACCCCGAGAAGTAAGTACCTCACTGTCGCTTGGTATCCAAATGTGATGTTTGAATGCCTCTTCACAGAATCTTGCTTGCATGCATCAAGTTCCTGGGCAAATGTCCGTGTCCACGCTGTCTTGTCAAAAAGGCCGATATACCAGACATGGGGACAGAATCCGACATGAAGACACAGGAGCAACAAGCACGAGTTGATGGTGATGAACGCAGAAAGAAGATCCTGAAGGCCCGCAATTATATTTTCAAGCGCGGAGCAGGTATCAACAGCAAATGTGTCAAGGGTGTCTTATATAGTGAGTCATTGGTGCCCACCCATGTAAGTTACCATTCCCTGTTTCCCAAAGCCCGGTCTCAACTAACTCTAAATTGCTATAATGCATTCTCTGATCAATTGATGGAGCATGCGTTCAACTACTTTTGTTTGTTTTTAGTGGATCTTCTGCATGAATTCGAACTTGGAGTGTGGAAAGCGGTCTTCACACATTTAATGCGGATTTTATGTGCTAATGGAGGTACGCTCAATTTAAACTTGTGGTTGGAATGAAACCTACTACTAGCAATGTAGGTACTGGAAAGTGTCTACATTTGGCCGAGGAACAATTCGACGATTCCACAAAAATGCATCAGCAATGAAGCGTCTTGCTGTGCGTGACTTTGAAGACCTTCTTCAGGTGAGTAAATGACAATATATTTGTTTTTATTGCAATGTCAATCAGGAGTCTAGTGCGCGCTTCCTGTTTTTGAAGGTCTCTTACCGCCCCCCCATAACAAAATCATCCTCAACCTACTATTTGACTTTGCCACCTGGCATGCATATGCAAAACTACGTCTCCACACCGAGGACACCCTTTCCTTTTTTGACAAAGCCATGATCTCCATGAGTCGATCCGTTCGCAAGTTCCAGTGAAAGACTTGTACTTTCTACCACACCACAGAACTCCCTCAAGAGCACGCTGTGCGAGGTCATCGCAAGGCTGCACTGGCTGCAAAACAAGGGCAGGCTGTACCTGTATCACAGCCAAAATGCAAGACTTTGAATCTTACGACCTACAAGTACCACGCTCTTGGTGATTATCCAAGCACCATATGTCAATATGGAACAACCGACAGTTATTCAACCCAACTGGTAAGTGTTCTATGCGATGGAGACTTTTCATCTCACTAATCTAGAATTGTAGGGAGAGCTCGAACATCGTCGTTCTAAACGGCGCTTCCCTCGATCAGGGAAGAAGAAAGGAGGAATGGTCTGGAGTATTGCCAATCAAGAGGCGATTGAGCGATTCATCAAGAAAGTAAACGACGCTCACGAGAAGTTTTCCTTGCAGAATGAGCCAGCACCGCGCTGCCTCCGTAATTCTCCATCAGAACATTACCACATCGCCAAATCTTCCCATAAAAGTGAAGACCTTACAGCATGGCTTGTGGAACAGAGGGGAGATTCAGCATTTGAGGTACGTCGATGTTCTATGTATGATAGTCTCAAGCTTGCTAACATTTTTTCCTTAGAACTTTCTTCCTCAGCTTCAAGATCATATCCTAGGACGTGTTCGTGGTCTTGCATATGACAGTGATGAGCATGAGTTCTCAGATGAAGACCGAAGCAGCATCAATATCAATGACAACAAGATGTACCATCATTCCATGTTCCGTGTTAATTACACTACCTATGACCTACGGCGTGAACAGGACACCATAAACCCCTCAACCCATGCTGACATCATGGTTTTGTCACACGAAGATGAGCAGACGCACCCATATTGGTATGCTCATGTTGTCCATATCTTTCACATCATGGTGTGCAGCCACAAGAATGTGTTCTCCCACCCGCATGAACATGCTCTTCATACAATGGTTCCGGCATGACGTTAACTACCCGTCAGGCTGGACTGAAAAGCGCCCTCACCAACTCCAATTTTTCAATCAAGAAAATCCATCCAATGCCTTCGGTTTTGTTGACCCAGACTCAGTAGTGCGTGGTGTGCACATTATTCCTGCGTTTGCATACACTGTCTTCTTCCTTAGTGGAGATGAATGAAAAGTCTAATAGGAGACTAGCAGCTGGGTCCTAGACAATCCTATCTTCCACAGGTCACGGTCAGTGGTTCGTTAAAACAACAACACAAAACTAACAAAACTAAAACTACAAAAGGCTGATAACGTGGGTGTTCATTGCAAGGTGATGGTATTTGCGCTGCTAAATGCTTCACAAATATCTCTCGGATGGTGGGGTTCAACAGGTAGTGAAGGCTTGTAAAGCTTTGCTAGGGAACGAATGGATGGTTTCCTTGACATGTAACGGTATACGGAGTCTTGGGAAAGTGGTGATAGACGGGTTCTATCTTGAAACAGGGATGGGTTAGGGACTTTGTGGACAAGAAATGGGCTCCTTAGACGCAGTCTACAGCCTACTAACTTCATTCCTTTGACTGGCTTAGCGTTGACTGTCGAACTGCTTGACCTATAGCACTCTCTGGCTAATGTTGGGTCACTGAGCAGCTAGTACTAGCGATTACAGTGCTTAGGTGTTATGAAGCGCTTAGTAGCTTAGTTCAGGTCGATTAGGACTGGCAGGGACTAACAGTATAGAACCCTAGCTTAGTTCTTAGCCGCACTTAGAGGGGGACTTGCGAAGTCACACTCAGACAGGGATAATTTATAGTATAACTGGGGATTATTATTTTTGAACTGCCAAATTGGTACCCTTTATATACTACTTGGAGGTG
The DNA here is from genome assembly GCA_000827475.1 of Paxillus involutus ATCC 200175. Taxonomy (NCBI): domain Eukaryota; kingdom Fungi; phylum Basidiomycota; class Agaricomycetes; order Boletales; family Paxillaceae; genus Paxillus; species Paxillus involutus. The sequence continues at coordinate 57,667 of KN819416.1, forward strand.
GCTATGCTGCCTAATCTGGTCAGGGGTATAATTTGGCTATATCTAGCTATGTACCTTGATAAAACCATTTAAAGGTGCTCTGGTACCTTTATAATACTACTTAGAGGCATGCCATGTGGTACTGGGGCGGGCTGTGCTTCCTCATAGGACAGTGCCAAGCCTTTGCTGAGTAATGCCAAGCAGGTTGAGTCAGTGTGAGTCAGAGTGAGTCAGATAGTGACACGTGGCTGTTCGG
>KN819416.1:58110-80664 GCA_000827475.1 Paxillus involutus ATCC 200175
GAGTGAGTCAGATAGTGACACGTGGCTGTTCGGTCAGCTGTCAGCTGTCAGAACTGTCATTCTGGACAGGCACTGCTGTCCCTGGCAGGCACATCTGTCAGATGTCAGGTCCCTGTGGCTGTGAAGGGCCTGTCAAAGCTGACATCATGTTTAAGTAAGCCTCAAGACTATATATGGAAGGGTAAAATATTAAAATGCTAGATAAGTGACATTGTCGGGTAGTAACTCAATAGGAGGTCCTAAATAACCAAGAAAAATATGGTTATGTGCATAATGACGATCTCTTTCCAGTGGTGAAGGTTATAGAGCTGGAAAGTCACATACTAAGAAGTTATAAGGGAAATACATCCTACGCTCTTGGCGTTTCCGCTTTAAGTGACAGTTTGCTCTGGGGTATATGTGTATGGGATGTACTAATATGTGGTACAAGTTGTAGGGCTAGCACATTGCATGCTATGGAGTTATAATGAAAATACACTGTACGCTCCTGGTGTTTCCGCTTGGAGGGATCCTCTGCTCTGGTGTACAAGCGTATAGGGTGGTACTAGTGTATCATGACCATACACGAACACGGTTCTGTGTATGTCAACGCTCACACCGAGGAACTACTCGGACCTTCGCAAGCTCGTCGCTAGAAAGATGGAGAACAGTTGGACGCTGATTGGAAATATTATTACATTAATATGTAAGTTCTACAGTGGCCAACAACAGTGTTGCAATGTTGTGCAAGTTTTCATTGTTTGGCTAATATCTAGAGAACCATGAAGCATAGACTCATGAACCCAGGTATCATTAGAAAGCTCTTGGTCAGGGCTTTCTAAAAATATGTACATTGCTCATGTAATTCATACACCATCCGGAGATATTCACAAATTAATGAAGGGTACTCATTGCAACAGTTTTGTTGCTGACATAGAAAAGTACCAGAATGGTACATTATATAAGATGTTTAGCTAAGCAATGAATCATGTGATCATTAAAAGGCTGCCATATTGTAAATAAACCAAAATATTGCAACTCTTTCCACTCTCATCACCATGAAATCTCTTTCTGTTGCTCAAACCAACCAACTCATTACTCTCTTGGAGCAACAGCAATCCACTCGTCAAATTGCTGCTTATACTGGTCTAAACCACTCTACCATCAGTTGAGTTCGCTCTAAACTCTGTCCTGACCTTCAGAAGTCCTCTGGTGGACATCCTTCTCTTGTCACTTCAACTGATATGCACCATGTCGTTCAACCTATCAGTACTGGGAAGGTTGAAAATGCTGTCCAAGTGACCAAAGCACTTCAGGACATCAAGAATCATCCTATCTCCTTTCAGACAGTATGCCATCACCTCAAAAAATCTGGAATGAAGGCTGTAGTGAAGAAAAAATGCCCTCTTCTCTCCAAGTGTCATAGGAAGGAGTGGTTGGACTTTGCTATAAGCCATCAGCACTGGACTGTGGAGGACTGGAAGCGTGTTGTATGGTCAGATGAGACCAAAATCAATCACCTAGGGTCAGATGGTAGGAAATGGGTGTGGAAAAAGGCAGGAGAGGGTCTTAGTGATAGGATAGTGGAGGGAACAGTGAAGTTTAGGGAAGGATCTTTGATGATGTGGGGCTGTATGACTTGGGAGGGTGCTGAAATGGCATGCAAGATTGATGGTAGGATAGATGCTGACCTTTATGTGCAGATTTTGGAGGATGAGCTGCAGCAATCCCTGGAGTATTTCAACAAATCTCCAGAGGATATCCTCTTCCAGCAAGATGATGACCCCAAGCACACAAGCAGGAAGGCCAAAAACTGGTTTGAAGACCATGATTATGAAGTCATGGTATGGCCTGCTCAATCTCCAGACCTTAATCCCATAGAACATCTATGGTTTATCCTCAAAAGAAGGCTGGCAGAGTATCCTGAATCACCAAAGGGGATTGCAGAGCTTTGGGAGAGAGTGGAGAGGGAATGGGAGAGAATTGAGGCTGCTACTTGTCAGGAACTTATTCAAAGCATGCCTAGGAGGGTCCAGGAGGTGCTGAAAGCAAAAGGAGGATACACTTCTTATTGATACCCAATACCCTCAATATCAGCAACAAAACCATTGCAATGAGTACTGCTTTCTAATGATACCTGGGTTCATGAGTCTATGCTTCATGGTTCTCTAGATATTAGCCAAACAATGAAAGCTCGCACAACATTGCAATGCTTTTATTGGCCACTGTATGTAAATCGGGCTCTGAGCGACACTGACACTGAGATTTGCCAGGTTTGTTGACCGTGATATGTTCATGCGATTCCGAGGCGGCGGCGTGGATCACAAGGTTACACGAGATTGGGATGACATCCTCCAGAGTGAGAGTAACAAAGTTGGTGACTTTGGTGATAGAGAGGATGAAGATGTTGATGCCATGATGCAAGAAACCAACTCGGAGGGAGATGAGGACAACTCAGAGGGAGAGGGAGAGGAGGAGCAAGAGCTAGAGACTGAAGAGACTGAGATAGAAGAGTGGGAGGATGTTGTGGGGGACGAAGACAACCATAATGGCGATGGCGATGGTGACAGTGACAGTGACAATGATGACAATAGCGAGAGGGATTCAAATGACGGGGCCGATGACGACAACATGGATCGAGTGGTTCCGGATGAGGGAGAAGAGCTGGACGATGATATTTACACTCGCCAAGGATACGGTGCACTTTAATATCATTACACACAATATATTGTGGTGTTACACAGACCATCAATATGATACTTTCTTGTATTTTACATGGTCCCAAAAACTTTGCAAAACATGGTTGAGACGATCGCAATCATGACGCAATAGTGATATGTTATCACGTGCACATAACTATATGCTGTATATGGGAATGTTACAGTCCTGCACTTTTTGTGATGTATCAGGTACCCATGTACATGATCAATTGGTCTCCAGCAGCTTGAAGCTTGAAGATCTTATCACTCTGAGTGAAGCCAACCTGGCTGATCAACAGTCTGAACCCTACTATGATAGAGTCATCGCTGTCATGCAGTGGCGTGCACCCAAGACCTAGTGAACATGACAGACATGAGGTGATGCATGCCTTTGACTTGGCTACTAGTGAGGCCACTGGACGGAGGTCTGTCCTATTCGGGGAGATGGAAATACAGCCAGCCCATCAGAATAGCATCACTCAAAACCGAATTCTACACAATAGCCTGGCCATTAGCTGAAAGCAAAGCCAACTTAGCTGAACAACAGCTTGAACCCTATGGTGGTCCTCCGTATCACACAGTGCAGCATAGTCTCTAACCTGATTCCGCACGGCCGTTGTTACCGTACTTGAAGGCTCTAGTTGCAGAACTCCTCTGCTGGCACACCCCTGGTCCCATAAGTTCGTTATGTCTCCCTCCCTAGACATGAGTCTCTCTCTGATAGCCCGAGTACATCTTTAGCCATGAAGTGTGCGAGCACGGATGATGAGTACAACAGATGATTCATTCCTGCAGGTTACTGTATTGAGGCTTTTGTCACCATCTGGTGAGTATTCGTCGCTCATTAATCTGGTCTTGGTGACGTTCTTCCTGGACTTAGGGCTATGCTTCATGATGAATACGCATACACGAGACCCAGCAGAGTTCAGGCCATAGTGTTTCTTGGGGGGGGAACCCAGGACCTCATCCAGGAATGCATGTTTTGGTTTCAGATGCATGGTGGTAGGACATATCGCTCCGTCCTGCATCAGGAAATTGGGAAGGTGCTGATATAACCAGATATATCTTACAAACATACATCAATATCATTTTGAAAGATAAACATTTACATAAGATTATCTATTGATTACCAGGTTATCATCAGAAAGGTGCTTGACTGATCCTCTAACATTAGAAAGACAATTTACTGATGAGGCTATATAGTTACTGGGTGACTTTTTGAGAATTTATCAACTGTTATCATCTGGTACTCAGTCTGGCATTCATTGATGACACATTTATGATAATTCTGTGGCTCTGAAAAAGGAATATCCAAAGTTGTCATGATGTCATGATGTGGTAATGCTATTACACTTACTGACCAGACATACTTCACAATGATATATAATGACATTCCATGATATTTCATTGGTCAAACTACTTCACTCTGATGCTCAGCTACTTCCCCTTGTCATAAATATCATGGAATAGTCATGAAACCAGCCAGAAGCATGGGAAATTATTTGTAAGCACTGTATAGTACATGTTATATAAACTCACCCTCTGCTGTTTTTCAAATTTCTTCACTCTTGTCCTCTGATTTTTCTTCAGTGGCAGAGTCACTACTCAAGGTGAGTCCACTAGTGGTAAGTCCAATAACTTGTGTGAATGAGATTGTAAGTGTTTTTCTCTCTTTAATTTTCGTATTTTTGCAGTTTTTTTAAAAAGTATATTGGTAGTTTATCATGGTAGTCTAGATCTCTTCTTGAGGAAAACATTTTTCACCCATAAATATTGAACATGCACATGAGGTGATGTTTTGATCTTACTTTTTTGATTTTTAAAAAAAAACATAACTTTTAAAAGATATTCCCTGATACAAATGATAATTTCAGATCATAGATGTAAGTATGTCAGAATAGACCAGCAATGAAAACACTTTCAGAGTGCTTCCCATTGCAGTGATGACAGCCATGATCTTTAGTCATTATAGTGATTTATATGAACTATCAAGTATGACTGATAGTTTTTGATCTATACTGTCATTGCACCCAGGGAGTAGATAGCATTACCAGAGTGTGTATCATTCTGATGCTAAGTATGTACTTTTTATAATAGGTAATGTTATATAAAGGTATATCATTTCATTCCCAATTTCCTGATGTGATACCCTATTGACCAGTACTAGTAAGCCCCTGTCCAGACAATCCCCACGTAAACACTTCAACAGTGCCACTCAATGGCGTCCAATGTCCAACGACCGACAATATTAATGCGATACCATTTACAAGTTATTTCTTCGGACACTCGTCACTCGGGGAGATGCCGTGCCCAAGTCCTTGGCGCATATAACAACATTTCGGAATGTCTCGAGAACAGCGAAGAGACAACGCCCGAGTGCAATCTCGTCGAAGAAACCCTTGTGTATGTGATCCCTTCTTCAATACGTGTACATGTACTATTCGTGTCCTGACATATTATTGCCTGCGCTCAAAGCCAGCAGGTGCCCAAATGTTCGATCAAATTCGCCAAGCGTTTTCACAGTCAGGGCGTGCGGCGTTGAGGAGCCGTCCGTGTCATTCGTTCTGCCATCTTGTTGGCTGTCCTCACCCTTGCTCTGGCGCCTTTCCTCGCCGTCGACTGCTCTTGACTGCTCTCCCTTGTCCGCTTTGTCCCCTGGCTTGTTGACTCGACTCAACTCCGTCGTCCCGACAGTCTGGACCCTCGACGTACTCCTCGCATCGCCGTTTCCCCCTCGCGCCCCTTCCTCCTCGCCAAGGGGCTCTGTGGGCTCGCTGGGATGCCGTCCGTCGCCGTCCGTCGTGCCCACAGGGATTTTTGGCAAATGCAGGTGTCTTCAGCGTGGCAACTCGGCGCCCTATTGCACTCCTCCTCGAGCCATACGTTCGGAGGTTTGCACCCTGGTGCCCTCACTTTGCCGCCTAGGTCGTGCACAGCGTCCGAGTCTGCACGCCTCCGTGTGTTCGATTCGATCGACTCGGCGGTATTGTTATTGTATCATAGGTGTTCGGGGTAGTTGGGAGATGGTGGTGCTGGGTCGTTGGGAAGTGGTGCAGGTGGTTGTGGAGATGGTCTGGGCGAGTAGTCTTCGTCCTTCGAGGTGTACTGATTGTGTTCGTCGTCGCTCGTGCTTCCACCGCCGATCGACCTCTCTCCCCCTCGACCGGCGTGTCTCTACGCTTTGCTTCGACCTCCTGACCTTCCTTGTCATCCCTCTCGACCTCTTGACTCGTTTCAATGTCTCTGGCCTTGTCCTCAGCTGCGTTCCGTCGTCAATATCCCTTGTCAACTCCATACGACCCGTTCCGGTTGTCTTTACTCTCCTCGACCTCGTCTCCGACACCCGCTGCCTCCCTGTGGCCCATGGCCATTCCTCGGCCTCTCCGTTTGGCTTCTGGTCGTACGGGTCCGTATCAGGTGGTAACTCGTCTCCTGGGGTGGTGTCGTGCGTGCCCGTCTTAGCATGGCTGTTCGACTGCTGATCATCCACAGGCAGCATGCTCGGGGGTATAAAAATTCACTGTCGACACTTGAAAAGTTTAAAGCTCACCATCGTGCTAATGATACATTTTCTTCGGGAATCCAGTAAGTCCAGTGGTTTTGAAGGAGTTTGCTACGACTTGAAGGCGCACGGTGCAGAAGAGACACTGCTGTCGCCGTTGAATCACCGTTTGATGACAGCCTCCCAACCCTTGCATTGCTTCCGTCACTGGCATCAAGACTATCAAATAAAGTCATGGAGGAGAGTAAGCGTACTTACAGCAAGCCATTTGCTCCATTGGGGTTGTGGCTACACTCCATTGTGTCGTAGGATCTGAGGGGGTCGTGCATCACACAGACGAGACGCTGCTGTCGCCGTTGAGTCACCGCGTTGCTGTGGCTACGTCCCCTCATTTCATCTGTGCCTCATGCATCTATCGCCTTCGTCGTTCCCATCTTCAGGTTCGTCTTCTCCTCAGCTCGCCTCTACTTCATCCCTTTCTACCTCTGCTTGCGCAGCCACAGCATCGTCAGTGGCAGGGTACGCGGTGGAGGCCGGTTCGATGCCAATGCATGAATTACCTATAGAACACGGAGAAGTTGATTAGGTGAGAATTACCTTTTTGGCATGAATTCGGATTGTCTAGACCATTGTGCTTGGTAGCTATATACAAGTCGAAGCTGATTATTACCTTCGAGATTCACATGAGTATTAAGAGCGTCTCGCAGGCGCGTTACTGACCAGGGCGCCAGCCAATTAAAATACGAATAATTCTCCTAATGGGTTTTAGGAAAACATAAAAAGTGTGGATAACAGACGATTGACTCACCGGATTAAATCTCGGAGACGGCGAAAGCGGTGGCAAAGGCTTATGGTATAGGAACATGCTGTGATACTAATGAGTGACCGAATCTGAGGGTACATCAAGGAAACGATTGCTGTGAGTTGATCGGGTCACGTGTGCTATTACTACCTGACACCGCAACGTTGAGCTATTATCGTAGAGGGTCGACTTAACTTCAAACTCAACATCCGGAGCCTCATTGTCTCTCCCGCGGGCGCTCATGTCGGACCTTACTTTCACCAGTCACACTTAAAATTCCGTCGTCCACAATATGGCTGTGGCTTGTTATGTTGGTTCAGGTGCGCGTCAGGTTCCATTGTCAAATCAGCTCACGCTTCGCCCCATACAGCTCCAAGTTTACAGAGCCCACCAGATGGTCGCGAACATGATTGACAACCCTAATCAATTGTATGCCTTCCATTACTCGTCGACCATTTCATCCTGGAAGGCCCTATAGCTCACATAGCAGCGGAGGCTCGTTGAAGCTGACCAGGTCCAAGTCACTTTCAACCACGATATGACAGGCCTCGGATACTTAGCGCACGCACCCATGTTGCCACATTGTCAGGTGTTTGTGCGGGTGAACTGGAAACCTGGTTATCACCCAGCACCATTTTTTGAGAGATTTCCGCATTATGGTCCAACAAATCGTCAAGTCGACCGAGGAGTCGTTGACGTTTGACATGATGGCCCGGAATTTCAACAAGGTTTGTGCTTTTCTCTTGTCTTTGGCCTTACGCGGTGAGGAAAAGTGCTTTCCCAGTTCCGTCGCTGCGCTGGGCAGAGCAGCACGAATTGTTCTGGTGGCATGTCTCACAGGCTGGGGGTAGAGAGACTGTTGCGTGAGACAAAGAAAGAACACAAGGCTGCCGCTATGACACGAGGCATCAAAGTATGCTATTGGCTGCCAAGAGTGCTCACACGAGGTATGAGCACCGCTCAGCAAACGGTTCCCGAGTATTAATAGATTTCACTGGACAGTGCGGCGCGGATTGAGGGCCTGTAAGGCTACCTAAAAGGGGGTTATTGCTTCCGAATACTAGTGCTTTGTGCGGTCGGGTAGGTTTTCCGATCTGTGAGGGCCCCCGCCCTTACAATCAGCTCGACCGTAGTCTCACAGACACAGGCGCCGAGCAATCAAACATTTTGCTGTTTGTGACTGAGAGAGGGAGTGATGGGTGGGTGCCGACTAAAAACTGTTGACGAGCGACGTGCTGCGGAGGTGGTAGCAAGAAACGAGGCGCGCCACCTCGCTTAGCTTACATGCAGACTTCATCCTGCGTTGTCTCGTGCCCCGACTTATGTAGGATAACACCTTCCAGCCATCATGTGTCGTGAATTTGGGCGATTTCTGCTTGTATAAGCATCACGCATGGTTTGGTGCAGTTGGCCGCAGTGCAAAGCATGTTACAGCAAAATTCAGCATGTTAGACCGCTTTTAACAACCCCAACCCTCAGGCCTCAGGTTACAGTGTTTCCTCCACCAGCAACTGAAATCCTGTTTCCTTCGTTCTCTTTTATCTAGGTTGTTGGATAGACCGGAAGACCTTGGACGACGGACATGCCAATGATAGACATGAGCATCATCAAATCACAGGACGGTGTCACGAGCATTAAACAGAATGAGGTCGTGATTCCCGACCTCACCATCAAGGATTTGCTCAGCGCAATCCCGTAAGTTTGAGCTGCATATGCTCCGTCCTTCACTGGAAGTATTAAACCTCTATATACAGAGCACACTGTTTCAAACGGTCGGCACTCCGCTCGTCACTCTATATGTATGGCACTCCCTTCTTCTAGTTCCTTGCTGACGCTTCGCGATAGGACATGGGATTGTATCGTGATCGGTGGTATCTATAAGGCTGCAATGTTCCTTGACACTTTCATCAATCCCGAATCACTCAGTCTTCCGCATCCCATTCTCTACCCCATGGCTCACCTTTCTTTGTGGTTGCTGTACGCGTTTTGCGCCGGTCTTTTTGGCACTGGTCTCTGGGTCATAGGACATGAGTGTGGCCATCAAGCATTCTCCGAGTCCAAGTTCATCAACAACAGTGTAGGCTGGGTGCTGCACTCTGCGTACGCCATTTTCTTCATTCTCACTCGCTTTCATGTGATCATTCGCCTTTTTCAAATTCCAGATTGGGTGTTCCATACTACTCATGGAGAATCTCACACGCGAAACACCATGCCTCGGCAGGCCACATGACGTTAGATGAGGTCCATGTTCCCCAGACTCGTGGGCAACTTGGTTTACCTCCCTTGGATCCTACAAAGGAGGATGTCCTTGGTTCGACCATCAGTGATGACGTTGTGGAGGAACTGTGGAATGCGGCCGGGGACTCCCCGATCATCACTACTCTTACTGGTGCCGCCTATCTGGTTCGTATTCGATCAAGACCAGTTGTAGTGTATACTAGCACTGACGGCGACCCTCCATTTAGCTTCTAGGATTTCCAGGGTACCTGATTTGCAATACCCACGGTCAACAAGGATACCCTGCAGGCACTAACCGTAAGTTATCTCAATTGTCTGTTGAACACCCCTGTTAAATATAGTCAGACTTCAACCCTGGCTCCGTCATTTTTGCGCCCCATCAACGTGGTGCTGTCATTTTGTCCAACGTTGGAATTTTGCTCTGGATGGCAGGGCTGGCTGGATCTATCTACACCTTCGGCTTTCTGACCGTCTTCCGCCTTTATATTTTCCCTTACCTTTGGTAAACACCTAATGGCTTTCTCATTCACATTCCTTGACGATCATTTCAGGGTCAACCACTGGGTGGTGCTGATCACGTTCCTGCAACACACTGACCCCCTACTCCCTCATTACCGCGCCCCTGACTTCACGTTCCCTCGTGGCGCCCTCGCTACCCTCGATCGCAGTCTTCTTGGTGACTGTGGAAAAATCATGGGCTGGCTTGGTGCTCATGCAACTCATGGTATCTCGGAGACGCATGTCTTGCACCATGTTTGCAGCAAGATCCCGCACTACCACGCGTGAGCGTTTTTCTGTCGTTCTCGCATACGATTCTGACCAGCCTTTGCAGGTGGGAGGCTTCTGATGCTCTCCGTAAGCGTTTGGCGCAGTCTGGTGTTGTTCTTCGAGGTGCCCCTATTGGGTGGAGGGAGGGGTACCGTGTCTTCAAGGAGTGCAGGGTACTTTCTAGCCGTCAGGTTTACTTGCGTAGTGCTGATTGATCTTGCAGTTCGTCGAGGATGAAGGTAGCATCGTCTTCTACAAGAACGGGTATGGCCTAGCTGCTGGCCGGCCCAAGTAACGTCGCTCTCCTTGACTGACGTTTGGTGCGGTTACCTGCGATGAAGAGGGTCGGCATCCTGCTTGGGGGCACATCTACTGGTTTGGAAGAAAAGGTGGTTCCCCTTAGCCAACATCACTCGCACCGAGCTTGCAGGGGAGTGGATACCCCGAACCATCCCTTTGACCCTCTAAAACCCGTGGTTACCTTGGTAGCTTGATTTCGCAAACATCATCCCTTGTTTCGGTTTGGGTTAACACGCCAACATTCATTTAGTTTTCTTTTTTCTTCTTCTTTTCTTTCTCTACTCCCTTCGTACTCCCTATCCTTCGGGTTGTAAATCTGTGACATCGAACGCAAGCTTGCGGACATTTTGTTTTTGTTTTTGTTTTTGTTTTTGTTTTTGTACTTCTCAATCGAAGTCCCTCGTCGCCCATTCCCTGGAGACCGCTCAGAGTCATTGGACGGCGGACTCTTGCCAGTCTGAGTGAACAGGCAACCGCCACTCAGTTGCTGCGGTCAGTAAACCCCTATCCAAGCGATGCCCGGGTAAACTGTTCGACGGTGTCGCTCAACAACGTACATCCACTGATAATACCATGTACAGGTTATTTCCTCGGACACTCTGCCCTCAGGCTGATATGTGCCCAAGTCCTCGCCGCATTTGACATTTCGAAATGTGTCGAGAACAGCATCGGGGTAACGCCCGAGTTCAATATTGCTCGTCGGAGAGATCCTCGCGTTTGTGATCCTCCCTTCCACATGTATTGGTGCCCTGACATGCCCACGCACAAAGCCACCCGGCGCCTTTCAAATGTTCGATCAAGCCTGGGTCATTGGAGGCTGAAGCTATTCACAAAGCGTTTTCTGTCGGAGTAGGGGCAGCAGGAACGATATTGGACAGTACTTCCTACAGGTATTAATTTTGGCTCCTATGCTCTTCGATGAGGCGTATCAATGATGGGACTTGATTAGATTATGATGCCCATGACGTGACGTCCGCTGATGTTGACGTCGAGATCTTGGAATTGATGGGTTTTTACATAGGAAAGGGTTGGTTTACTATGATGTGATGTCCTGCTAGTATGCACTTTTCCTCCATTCAATTGCGCGTATACCTGACGAACGATGTTGTTTTGAATATCTCTCCAGTGACTCTTGACTGGTTATGATCAGCGAGCTGGGGTTTCCTAGGGAAAAGATCGAAACTGAGTTGTATCCACAGAATGAAAATCGAATATTCCAGGATTCCCTATTTAATGTATTGAAAGGAAAAGGATTGAACATCGTTTGGGTACGTTCGAAAGGAATGTCGTAGGTATAACCTGATGTCAAGATATTCACACTATATACACGACTCACTGCAAGATCACCGCTACAAGTCCTCGGCAAAGAGGTCCCCACAGGTAACCAATGTTTTCTTCGCTCACCGCGTGGCTATATGATCAACGATCGTCAGCGTCGTGAGCCACGCACACAGCAAGTCCACGTACTAGTTTCCACACGGAAGAGCAAGCTTCCTGGCGTGTTCACACTTGGCTTTCCTTTGATGTGACTGCGCATCGTCTTGCTAGATCCAGTGGTGGCCACATCCTTACTTGATCCAGCCCTCTCCGTGTACGTCTTCCGGAAGAATTTGAGGAATAAGATCAAGTAACTGGTGATAATTCCAGCTCCAACGATCCCCACAGTGGGTGAACCCGTACAGTCACCCTTGTGGGGCAAAACAGTGGGGAACCAGTTATATGCAGCGTAGTGGTAGGCTACCATGAGGAAAAACTCCAATTAGGATGGGATGCGGAGACGCTTTGTGCACTCACACGCGAAGGCGGCAACTGCGAGAATAACTTCGAACTGGAATATTTGCATAGTGGTGAGATATTTCTTCCACTTAGTTATTGTGACCATGAGTAACGCTGTAAGACACCTCGGAGAGAGGCTTGCATACCCATAATTTAGCTCCGCCAGCTGTGGCAAAATAGAGTAGTCTTGAAGTTATATGTGAGCGAGGGTTGGTGTTCTCAAGGTTTAGCAATACCTACACATTAGAACATGGACACCGAGGTTGAGGAAGGCCGGGACCCAGGTCTGTGAAACAAGTCTAGCTGAGAAATCTACGTCGTATATCATGAAGCACTCACCGCTGTCGCTCTACCATTCAGCTGGACAAATGCTAGGACGGCGGTTGCCGAATGGTGATAGACATGGAGGAACGCTGTTCGCAGCCAATCCATCAAAAGGTAATCATATTGAATGTAAGCAGACACATACATAGAGGTTTCTTCTTGAGAGCCAAAAAAACGGTATCGATGAACTCGTAGTACTTGAAGAAATAGTTCAACATCATGTATGACTCCAGCCTCTTGAAGCACGGGATTAGCCGGGTAAGGTGCCATTCATCGAGCCAGCGAACACTCACGTCGGTGTAAGTTTCGGGGACGCACAACAAACCGTATGTGCCGACTTTCATCCAATTCGAGAATGCTTCTTCTCCGAGAAGGACCATGAGGACAAGGCTCCCCGCGCTCAGTATTAGGTTATGTACCCGGAATGGGGTGGTCAGTTTGAGTGGTGCTCTATCCTTCATGATTTCACGAGTACCGAACACGACGGCAAGATATGTGACGACCATACTGGCGACCACGGGCCATGTTGAGAACGGGGACTCGCCAGGGATGTAGGATGTGAGGTGTCGTGGGATAGCGTAGGTTGGTATAAAGGAGAGTATACGGTCAGCAAGGTAAGGCATGGTGATTTTGTTTGAAGGGAAACCAAGTGCCAGTGGTCGAGAACATCTTACTTGTATCTGTTCCCGGTCATCGCTCCCGAGTCGAGTTTGATACAGAGCGGACTTATAATAATATTCATATTATAACTCGATCGGGCACACGGATCTGTAAATCGGCGCATGGATCTAGAACCCGTAAAACTCCTCCGAGAATTGCAAGCTGACCACTATTCCTGTTTGCAAACGACTCAACGCTCACACCGCTGCACCTGATCGCTGCTGGCTCAGGGACCCTCATCTTCTGTATCTGGCCTTACACAAGGCATTGGAGGCGTCCGGATCTGCCGCCAGGCATTCACGGTCTCCGATGCCTCTTCAACATCCCTCCGGCCGACGGAAAAGTCTGGTTGGAGATGCTGAAGTTCAAATGACAATATGGCCCGGGATCAGCGATGAATCACACACTGTCGCAATCACACTGAGATTTGTGTTCTATAGGTGATCTTGCTTGTGCCTCTATAGGGGGAAGCATTTCATCGTCATTGGTTCAGCCAAGATCGCCGAAGACCTTCTTGAGAAACGCAGTGTCAACTACTCTGACTGTGGCGAGCTTTCAGGATGGAGCAAAATAATGCTGTTCTCGAACTACAACGAGTGGTTTCGAGCGCACCGAAAATTGTTTGCGCAGGAAATTTGGAGTAAGTCGATTGTAGCAAAGTTCCATGGGATGATCGAGTTCGAAACTCGACGAACCTCGCGATCCATACTGAACCACCCAGAAAGGCTTCAGGCACATGTTCGCAGGTAAGCTTCATCCATATCCTTCTCCCCCCCACCGAGAGGATTGATGTTCTCTAGGAATTTCACACAGCAAACCCACAGCTGTCGCAGACGAGCGCGCCAGGGGTATTCTACGTTGATATCGTTCCCTTGCGTAAGCTTACTGTTACTTCCGTGAGGTTCAACTATCGCTCAGGCCCTTATAGTGAAGTACATCCCGTCTTGGCTATCCGGTGCTGGTTTCAAGAGGAAAGCCAAAGAATATGCCGCTGGGTTGCACGACTTGGTAGAAATCCCTCATCAGTATGTGAGGTCACAGTTGGTGAGCTCCCCATGTGTGTATTTTCACGCCTAGCTGAGCGAAATACCCTCGAGGCCGCTGGCACAGCCCTGCTGTCTCTCTTTTCTTGCATCCTGGGCAAGCCGGACCTCACAGACGAGCTTGAGGACAACTTGAAGTCGGCCGCAGCAACAATGTATCAAGGTGAATGTGGTTTCACTAACAACAGCAATATACTTTAACTCCTCGACCATAGGTGGTGCAGACGCGGTAAGGGACAAGCCTTCTAGATCTCGCAACGGTAATGAGTAGACGAGCCTCTTCCAGCCTAACTCGGCCGGTTACGCTTTCTATCTTGCAATGATGCTGCACCCACGCGTCATGAAGAAAGCCCAGGAAGAGCTGGACTTAGTTGTCGGTGCAAGCCGACTGCCAACGTTCGCAGATTGGTTGTCGTTGCCGTACTTGGATGCCCTAGTTACAGAACTCTTCCGCTGGCACATCTCTGCTCCCATAAGTTCGTCTTGTCCTCCTATCTAAGCACGAGCGTCTGATAGCACGCCTTTAGCAGTCAGGCATACGAGTGCTGATGACGAGTACAATGGATACTTTATTCCTGCAGGCTCCTATATTTTCGTCAATATCTGGTAAGTATCCATCGTTCATTAATTTGGTCTCTTGTGACGTTCTTCTGGTACTTAGGGCTGTCCTTCAGGATCAACGAACATATCCGAACCCAGTATAGTTCAGGCCAGAGGGTTTCTTGGGAGATAACCCGGAACCTCATTCCGGGAATGCATGTTTCGGTTTCGGACGGCGGTAGGACACATCGCTCCATTCTGATAGCCTATTGACCATTCAACCTGTCCCCGTGTAGGCGATGCCCAGGTAAGCTGTTCAACGGTATCACTCAACGACGTTCAACGCTGACAATACCGTTACAGATTATTTCCTCGGACACTCAACCGTCTGGCTGATGTGTGCCCAGGCCCTTGCCGCATTTGACATTTCGAAATGTGTCGAGAACGGCGTCGAGGTAACGCCCGAGTTCAATCTCGTCGGGGGGATCATCGTGTTTGTGACCCTATTTACTGGTATCGGGGCTTCCTTGCTGACATGTTGCCTGCGCTCAAGAGCCACCAGGCGCCTTTCAAATGCTCCATCAAACCTAGATCATCCGAAGCCGAAGCGCTCAAGAGCCAAGAGCTTCCTCAGTCAGAACAGACCAGCGTATCGGTGAGCTGAAGTTACTTTCTACATAAGTAGATAGTGACGCCAGACAGAAAGGTTGGCGACCGGATCAAAATAGTATCAACATGATCGATCCGTAAGTCAGGGCTTCCAAGTCGTTTTGCTCTGACAAACTGTTTGTTTTTTTGCTTGCTCCCAGACACACTCCAGTACTATAATAATCTAGACCCTGCTTCCCAGTGGTCTGTCGGCCAAGTAGAGTCATGCGACGGGTCTGAGGTACGCCACAGCCCTACTAGTACTGTGACCTCTATCCGGGTTAAGCACATCGGTTCGTCTAATCGCCTTATAACCCTATTTTAAAATTTTAAAATGACTAAAGGTTAGACTAGTACATAGCAGGAAGGCAATAAGTTGGCACGCCAACAAGAACGTGATCCAGGATTTCCCGGAGGGTCTGCAATGTACACCGGTGAGTCAGAAAAAGCACTACACACATCAGTTGCGCCGATCACGCGACTAGTAATATATTATGGGTCGATTCATGGGTTCAGCAAACATTTGTTGTGTTTTGAACGATATTAAGAACGATGGTGGAAGATATGTTTGGCGATGGATGGAACGAGCGGGCTAGTGTATATTAGAGATACAGTAGCCAGGCTTACCGCTGGCAGTGTGTGCTAGCGGTCAGAAACTTGGCTAATAAGCTTGCAGTTCCCAGTTATGTGCAGAGTTATGAATAAAATTAACACAGGAAAAAGACTGAACATCGTCTGGGTACGTTTAAAAGGTGGGTGTAACCCAATTCAAGATATTCACACTATATACGAGACTTGTTGTAAGATGACCGCTATAAGCGCTCGCCGCACAAGTCCACATAGATAAGCAACGTTTGCTTCGCTCACCGCGTGGCTACATTACCGACGATCATCAGCGTCGCGGGTCACGCACACAGCAAGTCCACGTACTAGTTTCCACACGGAAGAGCAAGCCCCCTGGCGTATTCGCACTTGGTTTGCCTTTGACATGACTGCGCATACTAGATCCAGCCACATTCTTATTTGATCCAGCCTTCTCCGTGTACGTCTTCCGGAAGAATTTAAGGAATAGGATCAAGTAACTGAAGACGATTCCGGATCCGACGATCCCTGCAGTGGGTGTACCTGTACAGTCACCCTTGTGGGGTAAAATAGTGGGGAACCAGTTATATGCAGCGTAGTGGTAAGCTGCGATAGGGGAAAACGCCAATTAGGATGGGATGTGGAGACGCATTGTGCACTCACATGCGAAGACGGCTGCTGCGAGGATAACTATGAACTGGAAGATCTGCATGGTGGTAAGGTGTTTCTTCCACTGAGTTATTGTGACTATAAGTGACGCTGTAAAATACCTCAGAGAAGAGTTTGCGTACCCATAGTTTAGCTCCGCCAGCCGCGGCAAAATAGTAGTAGTCTTGAAGTTATGTGTGAGCGAGGACGAGTGTTCTCAAGGTTGGCCAACACCTACACATTAGAACATGGACGCCAAGGTTGAGGAAGGCAGCAACCCAGGTCTGTGAACCAAGTCTAGCTGGGGGATCTACATCGTATGTCACGCAGAACTCACCGACGTCGCTCTACCATTCAGCTGGACAAAGGCTAGAATGGCTGTTGCTGAGTGGTGGTAGACATGAAGGAACGCTATTTGCAGTTGTTCCATTAAAAGGCAATCATCTTATTAAATGTAGGCAGACACTTACAGAGGGGCTTCTTCTTAAGAGCCAAAAAGACGGTATCAACGAACTCGTAGTACTTGAAGTAATAGTTCAGCATCATGTAGAACTCCAGCCTCTTGAAGCATGGTATTAGCCAGGTAAGGTGTCGTTCATCCAACGAGAGCACACTCACGTCGGTGTAAGCTTCGGGGACGCACAATGCACCGTATGTGCCGACTTTCATCCAATTCGAGAATACTTCCTCTCCGATAAGGGCCATGAGGACGAGGCTTCCCGCACACAATATTAGATTGTGTGCTCGGGATGGGGTGGTCAACCTCAGTGGTGCTCTCTCCTTCATGACCTCACGAGTGCCGAATACGACGGCCAGGTATGTGGCAGTCATACTGGCGACCACGGGCCATGTTGAGAAGGGGGACTCGCCAGGGATGTAGGATGCGAGGTGTGGTGGGACGGCGTTGGTGGGAATGAAGGAGAGGATACGGTCAGCAAGGTAAGGCATGGCGAATCTGTTAAAAGGACCCGGACGATGTCGTCCTGGTCGTACAATCTACTTGTATGTTTCCGCGTCATGTTGGTGTTGCATGTCGCTCATCCAAGAGCCGAATTTGAGTCGAATTTGACAGTTGTTCGTGATTCCGAATCAGATTGTAAAATTTCTGCTGGCAAGAAGCTCAGATTACATACATCAAATGTTGATGGCAGACATCCAAGTCGTTGGTGGCGGACGTGCAATCAACCCGCCGTCGTTAGCGATCAGTTCTGCGGAGATAGTACTACTCACCGCGGGGACGGTAGCAATGCCGTCACGGCTGATCGAAATCGATGATCACGCGGAGATTGAAAGCACTAGATCTGTCAGATCCATATTAAGCAAACACGCAAATTTTTAGACCCGTCTGATTGGCTGGGACCTGATCAAAACTTTAAGACTCGTCTCATTAATATTTATGTGAAGGAAACCTTTCGTCCAAAGCCCGGGGTACTTAGCACGGACGGCGTCCCATATCCAAAACGTCGCAGTCCAGTTAATGGTAGCCTCGGGCAGCCTTCGAAAGGCTGAGTGACAAAAATGTTGCAGAATAACCTTGGCGATCCCATCGGGTATCCTTACATGATCTGTTATGCTCTGTTATATCGTATTCAGGGTGATCTGCCTTCGAATCACACACGCACACACACACCAGTGCTTTGAGGGAATCACTTTTGGGCAAGATCGACCGACAATTGATCCGTAAAACGAATACTTGCTTTCCACCAATCAAGTACTGGACCGACTCGGACCTCGCATCAAAACCACTTCGATAATTGTTGGCTTTGGCAGAGATTTCAAAACCCGGGCAATGCTATGTAGCTGGTAATGGGCCTTCAAGTTGCAAAGTGTAGCGCGACCATAGCGTAACACGTCGGTTTCTACGATCGACATACGTTGAAGGGCTACAAATTAGGTCCCGCGGATCCTGCAAACCTACTAGAAGCGCTCGCCGAAATAGTGAAAATCACACTAGTAGCTCAGGCTGGTGGTGACCGTCGGGCCATCTCTATGTCGATTCGGCTGCAGATACCGCTAGTACATTGTAGGTTTGTTTCGTGGAGACTGCTTAAATTGCATCGCTGTACCCTTAAATACTCCTCAGGCTGACCCCCATTTTCTGTTTGCAGACGACACTAATGGTTTCAACGCTCACACCGTTACACCTGATCACTGCTGGTTCAGGGGCCCTCGTGTTCGCTATCTGGCTCTACACGAGGCATCGGTGGCGTCTGAATCTGCCGCCAGGTATTCACGGTCTCCAATGCCTCTTGCAGCTACCCAACGGCAAATTCTGGCTGGGCATGCGGGACTTCAACCAACAGCATGGTCCGTGATCAGCAATTACAAAGCACGGTTATCGAACTGATATGTTTTTCTATAGGTGACCTCGCTTGCTGGTCTCTATTGGGGATCAACCTTGTCTTCACAGGCTCAGCCAAGATCGCCGAAGACCTCCTTGAGAAACGCAGTGTCAACTACTCCGACCGTCCCCGGTCCGTGATGTGTGGCGAGCTTTCAGGATGGAGCAAGATCATGCTACTCTCAAACTACAACGATTGGTTTCGAGCGCACCGGAAATTGTTTGCGCAGGAAATTGGGAGTAACTCGATTGTAGCAAAGTTCCATGGGATGATCGAGTTCGAAACTCGACGAACCTTGCGAAACATATTGGACGACCCAGCAAAGCTTCAGGCACATGTTCGCAAGTAAGCTTCATCCATATCCTTCCCCCCCCACCGAGAGGATTGATGTTCTCTAGGAATTTCACTTCCATTATTCTCCGCATCTCCCATGGCTACGTCACCCAAGAAGGAAATGATCCTCTTGTCGAATTAGTTCACACAGCAAACTCACAGCTGTCGCTGACGAGCGCACCGGGGGCATTCTACGTCGATATCGTTCCCTTGCGTAAGCTGTTACTTCCGTGGGGTTCAACTATGGCTCAGGTCCTTATAGTGAAGTACATCCCATCTTGGCTACCCGGTGCTGACTTCAAGAGGAAAGCCAAAGAATATGCCGCTGTCTTGCACGACTTGGTGGAAATCCCTCATAACTATGTGAGGTCTCAGTTGGTGAGCTCCCCATGTGTGTATCCTTATGCCTAGCTGAGCGAAATCCCCTCGAGGCCGCTGGCACAGCTCTGCCATCTCTCTCTTCTCGTATCTTGAGCAAGCCGGACCTTACGGACGAGCTCGAGGACAACTTGAAATGGGCCGCAGCAACAATGTATCAAGGTAAACGTGGCTTCATTAATAACAGTAGCATTGTCTAATTACTCGATCACATATAAGCGGTGCAGACACGGCAAGTGACAAACCTACTAGGTCTCGTAATGACTAAACGAATCTCTTGCAGGCCAACTCGGTCGGCTACGCTTTCTATCTTGCGATGATGCTCTTCCCGCGCGTCATGAAGAAGGCACAGGAAGAGCTAGACTCCGTCGTCGGTGCTAGCCGACTCCCCACATTCGCTGATCGGCCGTCGTTACCATACCTGGAAGCTCTAGTTACAGAACTCCTCCGGTGGCATACCCCCGCTCCCATAAGTTCGTCTGGTCCTCCCCTCTAGACGTAAGCCTCGCACTGACAACCCGAGTACATCTCCAGCCATGAGGCGTACGAACGTGGATGACGAGTACAACGGATACTTCATCCCCGCAGGCTCCTATGTTTTCGTCAACATCTGGTAAGTGTTCATCACTCATTGGTTTGGTCTTTGGTGATGTTTTTCTGGGGATAGGGCCATCCTTCGTGATGAACGAACATATAAGGACCCACTGGAGTTCAGGCCAGAGCGTTTCTTGGGAGATAACCCGGAACCTCATCCCGGGAATGCATGCTTCGGTTTCGGACGGCGGTAGGACCCATCGCTCTTTGCATAATCTATTAATCGATAATTAATAAACTCCCTATCTAGGCGATGCCCAGGTAAACTGTTCCAGTGTCGCTCAACAACGTACAACGACCGATAAAACAATTCCCAGGTTATTTCCTCGGACAGTCGGCCCTCTGGCTGATGTGTGCCCAAGTCCTCGGCACGTTCGACATTTCGAAATGTGTCGAGAACGGCGTCGAGATAACGCCCGAGTTCAATCTCGTCGGGGAAACCCTCGTGTTTGTGATCCTTTCTTTGACATGTGTACTGGTGTTGCTGACACGCGTTCAAAAGCCACCAGGCACCCTTCAAATGTTCGATCAGACCCCGGTCATCGGAAGTTGAAGCTCTTATTCGGCAAGAGTTTTCTCTGTCAGAATGGAAGTGATATCATCATCAGGCTTGATGAATGATTGCAGAGTTGACATACACCGCCATACCTGACCCACGTGGTATCCAGGTTTGACAGCCACGTCTGCCACATGACCCGTCCAGGTTGAGTCAGGTCCGCTCCAGCTGAGGTCCAGCAAAAGATGAAAATCAACCTCAGCTAGGCCCATCCGAGTGTTGTATGGACATTCGGTGGAACCTGGAGTCAGCTGGATAGAACCTGACTCCAGGTCTCACCTCTCAGCCAGCCAATACCACTTTTACCTGGCTCATTCTTCATAAAGCTCACACCGCTCACGGCTCGCCATCGTGAAACATGAATAGTCAATAGTATAGCATATTTTACTGATACAATGATTGTAGGATGAGTGTTAATACACGCTTCGTATGATTGTCGTGAGCGGCATCCGGACTACGAGTTGCAGAATGCAGTAGCTGTATTGAAGAACATTGCTTGATGCTATGAAAGAGCGTGAACGAGAGTTGTTGCTGAGGCAGCACAATGGGGTTTTCGTTCCATTTCGCCCATTCGTACTGCATATAAAACAAATGTCAGCAGGCTGTTTCCAATGTCAGATGGCTTGAATCAAACACCAGACAAAGATATTGTTATTCCTCCAACAACGGACACGAACATCGCGTGGAGCAGCACAGCTCAGGAATGCGGCAAAAAAAAGAAGAAACCCTCCCGACAGTGGACGCAACCATATTGGTCTTGCGGAGCAAACAGCTCAAGGATGGAATGTCAGGGAAATGCACAGTAATCACTTACTTTAATGCAAACATGTCTTGTACTGAGATTTCGCCAAGGCAAGTTGGTTGAGGGGAACAAAAATGATAAGAGCGGCATCACAAAAGTTGCAGAAAGTTGACATTGCCCGATATGTGCGGTGCCACTTGGTAGCACGTGGTACATCAACGATGCATCATATCTGTGATGTCACACGCGACTACATGCTATGTCTGAGTGAAGCCTGTCCGTCGTAGTATTAGTGGGTAGATTACCGTAGATATGCCACTGTATCTTGTAGACATTGTCCAGACAATATAAGATACATCAATGTCTGGTTAAGGAAAACGGCAAGCGCCTGGCTGTGACTACAGTGCTAATGACACGGTCCAACCTGTTTTGGTCGTCCTCGTCGTCCTCACCCCTACTTCCTTGGCCCTCCTCTCCCTCGTCATCTGAATCAGTCCCACCTGCTTCGTTGTCCTCGTCCTCGCCACCATTCTGATTGACAAAACGAAATACATCGGCAGTGTGGTCCTTGTCGAAGAATTGGAGGTGATGCTGTCCCACTGGCATCAGGCTGCACTGAAATGGTGAGCATCGGGGTCTTGGGGTCATTGGTCCTCTTGGTCGTGAAGCACGGTGTGCAGTTTGATCTCCGAGGAGTCGGCGAGGGTTACCGGGCATGTGGTGCAAGCCAGAATTGCGATTTCATCGGATGACCAGTTCGTTTTCCCACGATAACTTGAAGCCTCGTGATCACTTCGAGTCTAGCATTCTGAATCTGATGGGCTTGTGCCCCAACCGTCATCATGGTACCTGCTCGAAATAAATGTGTTCGTTCCATTGATTATTGTGATTCCGAAACTCATCTTGCAGCTCAAAAATGCCGACAGGATGGAAAAGGCGACAAGAAACGTGCCCAGAAAGGCATACAACGCAGCAAGTACTAGAGTCGACACAAGAACTTCTTCGACGAGCTGTAAGTTTTCATTCCAGATTTTCTGACGGCTTGTTGATTTTTGGTTTGATAGGTCCTCAACAACCGCACATTATAATCATGGTTGTAA
>KN819417.1:56927-76490 GCA_000827475.1 Paxillus involutus ATCC 200175
ATTATGTCCCTGTAGTCACAGGATGGACGATAGCTAGGTGGATGCACAGCTACACTGGCTGATCTCCAGTGCTACGTTGATGTTCTCTGGCGTGGCGCTCGCGGTATCAACGGTGGTGCTGTGCACGTCGGTAAGATATAACCTGTTGTCAGTTTGGGTCACTGAAATCAACTTTCCATGAAGGACAACGAAGAAAAGACGCAAGCGCCTTTAGGTGAGGGTGGGATTTTAATTTGCGCTACGTATAGTTTGGACGACACTGCGCCGGGAGCAGTGCAATCATATTCTTCCGTCCACGCATTTCCATTTGACACCCCATGGGCATACTTTCTGATTCACAGAGGCAAATAATCAATGGTCAACAACCGATCGACATCGATCATACACTCTGACACCAATCGAGAAAGAGAGCAGGTCAGTAACCCCACTTATCGAACCCCGGGTTCTGAGTCTGGCTGGTTGACATAGATTTGTTGGCAGGCCGCCAACTCCTCCTTTACCACCTCGGTCCATTAGTGGGCTCGGGTCTTAGCTCGGAGATACCGGTTCACACTCGGTGTTGGCTAGCTTCCACTTTGGCAGGCATCCATGACTATGGCAGGCCTCCATTACCATGGCGCGCGACCATGCTGCAGGCTCCTCGAAGTAAGGAGATCGGGAAAGTCCCCATTCGTCTTCTCCCATCCATTGTCGTGGATTCAGTTCTAAACTCGGCAATAGCATCGGTTCATATTCGTTGGTAACTGCTTGCCGCTTTGGCAGGCATGGCAGGCCTCCATTGGCACGGCGTGTCCCTTACGCTTCAAGCCGCTTTAATGATTTAATGTGATCCCGGTTCTATAAATGTGGTGAAGAGCTAAAGGACAATACGAATTGTTTTTACTCCCAACACGACTGTGTCCCCGATCGATATGCACGGAGAGGGTAGCTACAGCGCGCGTTACGCTCATCTGAGTATTGAAGTTCATGGACTAGATCGGTAGGTCTCTACAGTTGCCGCCGATTCATCAGGCTGACTCGCCTCAGCAATTTCTCTGCTTCACATCATGCGCCAAGGCAACAAATCACGGTCCCTCCAAAATCTGAACTTGTCAATGAAGGCGGCATTCGGTCTAGTGCCCATCCATCCTACGGTCTACCGGGCGCGGACATTAACTCGCCATTTTGGGGAGAAGCCTCACAGGAGGTACCATCTTGGGCAGGCGACGTAATACATTCACTCTGTCTTCGTGTCCTTTGGTTTGACAACCTTTTTAGCCTGTAGAATTCTCCTTCGACAACGTATCCAGTGTTCACCACGAAGACGCGGTTTTTCCAAGTGATGATTATCCCTCAACCACTTACAGCGGCAGCGACATCCCCGAAGGCATTACAGCCCATCATCGTGACCGGTCTGACCCTACCCTTCCACTGTCATTTTACTCCGAACTATCAGGGGCCCTTGGCACCAACCCGCCGTCCCGCCCAGGTCCCTCTGGTTCAGCATCGCTGCAACAGTTTGGCTCTGTAAGACCCACCTCGATTTTCGTGTACGTCTGTCAAAAACGCTAAACGAACACAATGAATTTCGCAGGTCGCGCATGGTTCACATGGGTGGCAAGACTCTCAAGGCCAACACCTTGGCGATGTGAGTTTCTCCCTTCGTCTCGTTGACCTCGATTGAAGGTTAAACGGGCAATGCAGACCAGTCACAACCCTCCGTTCTCTGCTCCGATAAGTCTTCCCCCTGCAGAGCACTATGGTCGGCGGCAGCCAGTTTTTCGTGCAACCACTTGGGCACCTAGACACCCCCCCGATCTGATTCCATCGGGGCCTAGTACCCAACTACGGCTCGACCTGACAACCTCGCAAGGTGGTCATGACCTAGGACTGCCGCAACTGGATCCTCTCCGTCCTGGTCATGCTGTACATCAAGGTGTGCACCGAGGAACAGTCAACGTAACCCTCCCTCCAACCCGGTCTATGACTCATCCCCCTCACAACTCATCTCCGTATCCGAACATGCAAGGACCACTGCACAGGAATTCGTCCGAGACAAACCCCCACCAATGCAGGTGGCGTAAAGACGATGAATCCATGTGTGGAGGAGATATCACCAGAGCCACTGTTCCGCAGCATCTCGTTCAGCATGGAATCACAGATCTGAGTTCTGATGTGCCCGTCAAGTGTCGGTGGTGCCCCGACGAAAGAAAACCAATGAACCGGGAAAGCATCGTTCGCCATATGCGAGAGGTGCATTTGCGTATAAAGCGCACGCCCACGTCAAGGGCCAGTGCAAGCGGTCTCGGGGGCTCTCCAGGTTTTTCTCAAGGATAGACTTCATCTACAAACGCTCCTAGTCTCGGCGCGCTGGTCGCGTTTTCGTCTCTTCCCCTTTGTAACCATGTTCTACACTTATATATCCCCTAACTTCACCACTGCCTGGCCAGTGCTACGCTCAGCGCCATGAATATTGCGGTGCATATCCACTCGGTTACCTCACAAACTAGCTCCCATTATTCCTATTTCAATCTAGCTTCAGTGCATGGTAGTCGAAGTGCATGTCAATGACAAACCCACCTGCTATGCGAACAATCTTACTAGGTTATCCACACAATGAAAGGACATAGATTACGGCCATGCTCGCATACGGTATAGCGCGATTCGGAGTACTTACTTCCAAACACGCGGCAGTCCCATTCAACACCGTAACGGGCTGTGCTTTCCACTTGAGTTATTGGTGCGGTCTTGCGAATAGTTCAAGTAAACGGGCCATGAACGGAGTCCTGGGTTCCCAAAGTAAGGCCTCATGGACTCGTCAGTGTGATTGGTTGGTGACATCCTGACGTGTGTCAATGACGACTTGATTGAACGAGCCAACAGTCCAGTGGGTTGACAGTCAGAATCCGAGCATTAGGAGCTGATAGTCGTTCTAACACGAAATCTGCCTGACTTGGTAAACACCGAAAGTTCTATTTGAAGTTTTGGAGTAGTAGGCCAGACTCGTGGCACCATGGTCCATGGAGTTGGAGCACATTGGATCGTTTGGTGGTTTCGGTATCCTGGTCATCTCCCCTCAACTTGACCAAATGTTGGTGGAATAGTCTTCACAAAAGCCTTTCGTTTTATGCGGGAAAAATGGTTACGGGCCGAATGCTTCAATATGGAACTCGCTGGTGGCAGTCGGGTGTTGACGTGAAAGATGACTGTGATTCAGTTCGTGCGGAGTTTTGAAATCCTGGCACCACGATGATCAATCAACAGTCCCTTCTTGTTTGGAAATACTGAGCTCACCAACTCGTACTAGCTGTGGACGCTCTGAATCGCTGGCTTTTTGGTATCGGTCCATCGACGATTCGAGCAAGTGCCTGCATTGCACTGTCCTGTCGGTGATTCGAACCATACGTTGCCAGTACTGGACACCTGGACCATCGAAAACGTCTTGCCGCTGCGAATCTAGTCCCAATCGTAAGTTCCACGTTAACCAGATTATTCTCTGGCAGGTGAAGTTCGATGCCGCATGGAACCTTTCAGCTCAGATAGAAATGTGTCATATACCGAGAGATGTTCGTAACAGGGCAACAGGTGGGTTGTACTTCTCTCATTACACACGTCTTCCTTCCCAAACAGCGCTCCTTGATCGAGTTGACGAGTTGCACCTGCATCAGGGCCACTGACCCATCCGGCTCGAGGTATGCTTCTTCTGGGTGATTGTCCTTTGCACTGACGTTGGCGATCGAACAGGTAGCCGTGACTAATGGGACGGGATCATCGCATTGGATGATCAGCTTGATGTCAATATTTGAGTTCCATGAACACTCACGTGAAACAGGTGTGGAGCGGCCAATGTCATTATAAATGATTCATGGGACTCGGACGAGCGAGTCCACGATGTGCCGTTTCGTAGCGTTTCCCGTGGGGTATAACTCAAGGGAATTGACTGTTGATAGTCTCACCTTCATGAAGAATCCGTCCTTCGGAAGATCAGCGACGCAGAACAATGTTGAACTCTTTCGAGGGTGATAGGTCGCATGAGCAGTTCGCAGGCTATCTTTGATTGAGGTGAGTGAGAAGGAGACGCTGTACGTGATACCCGAGTACATGAAAGGGCGCCTGGACTGGATAACGTGAGCATTCTTTTCCATCAAGATCATTTCTCAGCTGAACCGAAATGGAGCAAGCGCCCTGTCGACTATAAGAGGGCTACGCATGCAATGGTGCGTGTCTGTCGCTCCTCATCTCTTCTCTCCCGAAAAATGCTTTTACACATCAAGTTACGATGGACGATTAGCTTCGTTCCGCAATTTCCCGCAAAGACACAGCATGCAGCATACATTGCGCCCTTCAATCTGCCATCTCCCGTTCTGCGATCGGGATTCAGTCACGAAAAATAACCCCCCCCTCCCCGCTAGTGCACCATGCGTCTTCTCCCGTGACAGACCTGGGGTCCCGCCGAAGTCGACCTGAAATGGTCTCTTCGCAGAAAATTTTACAATCAACCCAACTGGTGGCATGTTGTCACGCAATTTAGCCTGAGTGTAGCGTAAGCCTAATGACTGCCTGGCGTTGCATGGAATGGTGCCAGCAACACATTTTCCGATTTGGACGTTCCATGGCGTATCGGCCAACCCATCCCGCAGGGCTCTGTGACTCGATACGATGACGCTAACACTCTGGCTAGCTGGTCGTGCACAGCAGCTCGCGATACACCTTGCATCCCGCCTGAGGCGACCCCAAACTGACCTGGCTGACGGCTGGTTGTATGTGGCATGCTTGTCAGCCGAACCTACTATAACTGTAGCTCTTATGACTGCGTGGCGTTTCATATGAATTTTCCTTACCCACGTCTACCGAGTCCCCGATGGCTGCAGTGGTGCCGTTCCAACGAATCTTCCAGTTCATCCGTTCCATGATACAACTACCAGCTATATGGTTGGCGGGCTCTGGAGGTTCAAATAGAGAGCTTTCGTCCTTCAGAAGAACTCACCATGCATTCCAACAGCAGTCCCTACACTTCTCAACATTACGTCGCTGCCTTTACGCAAATCCAGTTTTGCGGCCCTTGGTGAGCTCGCTTATAGCGCAGCTTTCCTACTCTGGCTCTTTTATCCGTTCAGGAATCATCATCAGATCGCCGCCGCCAGTCAGCAAGGGTTTAACGGCAACTGGGGACCAGAGGCACGCCAGTGATCTTTCCTCTATACTATGTCTCATTAGTTCATAGGACATAATCATGATGGAATCATTTGCACAACACTCTGTGTGCTCCGGAATGAACCATCCGGCCCATGCAGCAATGACAATGAGCGGATACGCCCCTCACACACAGTACGTACCTGATTTCATACCCCGTCTCGTCGATCCTGACGTGTGACCAGGGTTTCCACCGCTTCCACTGGCTACGAATGTGCGTGGCTCGAGAAGCATTCACGTTGTGGGGAGCGGTTTGAGAGCGTTGTCAGAGCTCGTGATCCACTCAGCTGTAGCACACGATGCTCGCGGCAGTGCGGGTAGATTGCTGATCTGCCAATGGGACGGTGGGGGAGGTCCTTGCCTTGCCGAATTTCGACGGGATCACTTCAAACGTCACCTCGAAAGTCACCTTCGCATCACACATCTCTGTGAGCACTGCGGCAACACCTATTCTCGCGCAGATTCTCTGAAGAATCATGTGAATCAGCACCACCCCACGCAGTTGACCGCTCTCTGATTCGGACTCGTTTTATCGTATCACTATATTTCAGATTTTTTTAGTTGCTCTACTTTTGTTTCGGCTCCTTCGGTAACGAAGTACTTCTATGAAGGTCCCAGTTTGCTTAATTCGGGACCGTCTTCACGAAATCATTTACCTATGATCAATCGATCCCAGATATGCTATTATACGTTTCATGCCTAACACTAGAATACGACTATCTCAAACCAAACGTTCCCGGGGTTAGGAACATGCAAGGACAGCCATCCCCTGCACATAAAACGAGTCAGGAAACTTGAGTAACTGGTGTATAACAAGTGCAGATACAACCACTAGGCGTACGGATGGTCGTCGACAGACGTGGTACAGCACAGCCCATGGGCGCCACTGTGTTTCACTTACGGCTTTGAGGTTGGGTTAGACAGCTGAATTGTCACGGGACCCGGGGATGCAACCAAGCCCGGCTAGTGGAAGTATTTACCAGTGCCGTAGCTTTGCGAACTTGGTTCATAATTAACTCGTGACGTGTTCCTGCCTGGCCAGGCCTTGAGTATCGTGCAAATCAATGGTCAGGGCGACGAAAGCTTGGCGGTAGAACGTTCTGATTCTCTTCTTCTTAGAAAGATCAGCGTCGATCTAAGTGAAAAATATTGTCCAACGCCCTTGCACCGGTAAGAATCTCCCCATCAAACCCTCATTACCTATACGAATAGTCGAATGGCTTGCAGAACGGTGGTGGACTCCGATGTGAAGCAGAGGTAAATCAGTGGGTCGCGCGTATAAAATGGTAACAAGCACCAGTGCCCAATCACCCTGCACTCTTCACAGCCACGGTCTTTCGCTGAATACAACTGAGACCGACCAAAAGAGGAGTAGGAGTGTGCGTTACACGTCGTCAACGTGGAATAACCTCCACCCTAGATATTATTAGTACGCGCTCTTCGGACCTCAGAGTGCGCACACTCACACGAGGCGCAACCAATCAGAGCAGCGCCTTCGAAAGTCCCAAGCATGAGCCGATCGTGATCTGGCAATGTCAATTTGGCGGTGCACAAGACGGATCCTAAAAAACGCGTTGACTCGTAATACCGAAGATGGTAATCAGATCGGTTCGCTGGCGACTGGATAGGCGACTATGAGTGTGGGTGAGAAGGGTTGGTATGACTCACAACGACGATTGAGAGGATGGGCTTGAATAGTACGATGGCACGATGATCCACTCTGGAGTCCAACTGCATATGCGGGCTGTCGAGTTCCTGTATCCGTCCAACGCATTCGTCTTTGTAAGGCTCCGAAAATCAAGGTACGAGTGACCACCTGTAGAGGATACGACTGCGAACGATAAATGATGGACATTTTATCAGCCACTTTATGTACAGAATCTGCGCATGGACGTAGCGCCTCGGAAACGAGGCAATAATCTGCTCTAAGAATGAGATATGTAAGCGGTCAGGGGAAAGCGGAATGTTACGCTGCATGAGAAGTTACTTACTTGAAGTAAAATGCGCAGGTTGTCAGGGCACAAAGTACTGACCCTATCCTCATGACCCTCATGGCTTCTGAAAATAGCAGGCCCTCACCTAGCCTAGGATGCCACATCGTTGGCCTTGTTTACCCTGCCACCTTCTTGCCGTAAAGATAAGTAGTTTCTATGCGTCCGTGGAACAGGATAACGAAGCCATAGTAGTAGGATAGGACCTCATACTATGACTACTGCTAAGAAACATATCAGCCAATGAGCAAACGCAGCATGACTGTCCATTTAATCTTCTTTCTGCCCGGTGATGGATAGTGGCCAAACGCCTGCCACAAGGAGAGCTATAGCCAATGAACAGACGCACGATGCTGTCAAATTGATCTTTTTTGGCGCCTGGGTGGCAGGCAGCGGCCAAACGCCTGCGACGAGAAGAACTATAGCCGATAGCCAGGGAAAACGAACCTCGAGATAGTCAGGTGTGGCAAGTTGGTGGCGGGTGCAAGTACTGGTCCATGACACGCAATACGGGGAACTCACTGCGCGTGCCACTAGCAGTGACCCAAAATATGAAACCGTCAGAAGTTTGTTGAATGCAACAGAACGACCATCCATCAAATTGCCAAGACGTAGTATGTCAATGGTGCTCAAATTATTACATAATATCAATTATCGGAGGGTGCTGTAGTGCGCACGACTCAAAGCCTGAGTTATACCGCAAGGGTAGTTACTCCCTGCTTCTCTCAATCATCCAGACAGTCAGGTTCGTTGTTCCTACAGCTGCTTGAGTCAAGCGGGGTCTCGGATCTCAGGCATCCGGTACGTGAACGGGTGCAAAGTTGCCAGAAGTATGATGCTTCAAGCTTCAAGTTTACTTGTCGCATTCTGCACTTGAAGTTTGAAGCTTGAAGGCCACCAGCAAGAGACCCCACACCGCGCAACGCGGTGTTGAGCGACTTCCCTCGGGTGATGTCATTGAAGATGGCACACGAAAGGAATATACATATATTCAGATTCATATTCATCGATCAAAGGTGTTGGAGCAAGTAGGATCTCCGTGGCAGGGGGCAACAATATGTAGTTTATTTATGACCAGAACCTCCTGCAATACTGGTGGCTTGATGGTTCTGGTTCTGTACGTGATGCGTAGACGACTTTACCTTGAGGATTTTCATGTGAGATGGACAGGAGGGACGGCGCAGATCACCTGGATTGCACACTGGAGGACGAACTGCGGGCTAAGGCCGAGGCACCATACAGAGGTATCCGAGCATCTATAACATAATATCAGAGGCAATGTCTCTCTGAGGTAAGTTTCAAAGATTCGCGCCAGGCATGGCTACTCTCAGACCTACTATTCTGGCGTCCGCAGTTCCGTCGAGGTCTCGGCCATGTATGTGTGGTTAGACAGTCTCCGAGTTGCACGTGGGTAGCGTGGCGGACTGACGCGGGAGTTCGAGTGTCATCGTTTTTGTAGATGTGATCGCAGATGCTGGGAGGTTGAAGATGCTGGGAAACTCTTCTGGTTAAAAACGCATGAAACGGCCAAGTAGCTCCCTGAGGATCTATGACAGATGGGAGGCGGGAGGTCAAGACGTTTAATAGTGGAAAAGCCTCCCCACTCAAAGACTGCACTCCGCGTTTTGGGACAGCTCTGGTTCAAGTCGGGTCATGCGCCTTTCCTTCGACGATAAATCTTTTGAGGAACAGCTCATCAGGTTACCCCGGATGTCAGCAGAGTTGGTGTTGTGGTGCCGGGCGTGGGTGGTAACAATGGTAGCACGCATCTGTAGCACTGCTGAAATGAACGACCTGACCTATACCAAAAGAGTCTGCTCGATGAGTACTTCGGACTTTCTCCAGCCTATCAGAAACTTGGAAACGCGGAAAAGCTGTATAAATGTTCAAAAGTTGACCCCGTTTTGGTATGGTCACGGTGCAGGCTCTTTTTGGAATCCAGAGACTTGGAAAGTGTCGACAGGCACCGCATTCCATTCCTATTTTAAATCATTTTTGATGGGCTTGTCCAAAGCCAGTAACTTGTCTCGCGCGAGGCCACTTCGTCTGTTTCCTTTCACGTTCCTAACCTCCAATATGCATAACATCTGCATACAGCCGAACTTCATGTAACGCATAAAAGAATGCATTATCATACATCATTACTAGTGCGTATCGGTGCAACGCTGATCTGCTACTGCCATTCATGTCTGCCTTTCAAGTTCCTACGACCTACGACCAACGTCGATACTTTGAATCACCCTCAAACACCTCATCAAACGGTCACGCCATTCCTTCGTGCGATGCAGCACTAGTGGATCACGGATGTGAGTCTTGTGTTGTTCGACGCTGCGAGTAATGACCACAGTGAAGTTACCCAAGCAAACGACTATGGCCAATATCCATCCTTGAACGGAGTCGAAGGGTCAGTATTTCTCAGCCATACGTCGTGCCTAGTCGTAATGTCGACACCAGATATTCAAGGTATTCCCATCAGGGGTACGAAGACGGCCATTTGATTCAAGAGCAAGTCTACCGACCTCCCCCAAGTGAATATTATCAACATTGCCAACCGTAAGGTATCCTAGCCTACTGTGTCATTCACTTTTCATCGTCGTTCCCAGTGATGGACCTCCCATGCTAGCTAATAGTTATACTATTAGGTGAGTACTTCGTTGATGTACTCGATCTGTTGCTAATCGTATGCGTTGCAGGCAAGGATCAGGAACTGCCGACCCAACCAGCCCAACCAGCATTGGAACATCAGAATCGTTCAACACAACCTCTGATGTGTCCGGGATACCAACAACCCCAGCAGCGCTGGCCAGAGGCTATCCTTATGTACCACACCAAATATTGGCTCCGAACACTTCATCTTCACTCGCGTCTTCGACTGTCGCGACACATGACAAATCTCACGTTAATCAGGTCTGGTTGCCCAGCTTGGGTTACGACCACGGTCGGGATGAATTTTCTTCTGGCGGCGGTGTGGTTTTCAGGTCATCGAACGTGGTGCCATGCCCCGCTTCCCCTTTACTAGGCCCCCTTGCCGAGCAACACGCCGCAAGCTTTGGCCACAGGTTTTCCGAGAAGCACACAAGCAACTGGAACCTCGCAGACACCCAGAGCACTGTTCACGCTGCCACTTCACCGTCTTTCCCTCTTAATCCCTTCAGTCATCCTTCGCCGTATCATGATCCTCAGCCGAGTCCGTCGGTACACATTGGGTTGGACGGTCGGACACATTCCGGGGTGTACTACTTACCTCAGAATGACTCTGCCAATCCATCTCGTCGTCGTAACCGACCTGCCCGTGCGATCGAGCACGATGGTTTGTTGATGGACGAAGAAGAGCTCCTGGAGGGACTGATGGCCCCCGGTGCTAAGATCACCGTCCATGAGTGTCGATGGGAGGAGAATAGCTCCCCGTGTCACCTCTGGGTCAAAAGCGACAAGTCCTACATCAACACTCACATTCAGAAGTGGCACGGTGGAGCGCCCGGAGGGGACAAGGTCAAGACTCACTGTCGCTGGTCGACTTGCCAAAAGAAGATGTTGAAAGAGTCGGTCTGTAGGCACGTGGTGAACATTCACCTTGAGGAAAAGTGGGAGTGTCAGGGCTGCGGGGGGGAGATCGCACGCAAGGACGCATATGGGCGGCACGCTGAGAGAGCGAAAAATGCGGCGTGTCGGAACGCAGGTGCTCTGATCATGTATTATGCTGGTGCTCGCGTGATTGATGCTCGCGCTGCTCTGGCTAGCAGGAGTGGAGGACGACACGCTGATGTTTGAACAGTATCACCATGTGCTTGTATTTCATCCTCCCAGCTAACTGTTGTACATGTATCACTAACCTCAATTGAAATCTCAGAATCGAACCAATACGATAACTAGAGTGCTAACTCCTTTAGCATGTAAGAGCACACTTTAAAGCTCTACAGTAGTGCTTCATGTGACCCTTCCCAAGAGGTTGATGAGGAGCGGCGAATGTCGCTGTGTCGTTATATGCAAACTCGGCAAGATCCATTTGGTCCAATCTGTGTGCAATGTGGTAGTTAGCGAACACTGGGTCCGGAAGCGATGCATAACATTTTATAACCTCCTTGTTTGACTTGAATTTTCAGGTCTGTCCGTCCCGTCTGAGGGTGATAAGTAGTAGGCGGTATTCAAGCGTCAACCTGGTTAAAGTGCATGCGTACCAATGGGGAATGTAACGTGGATTTGGAGAACTCCTTCGTTGGAGGAACGGATCAATTCGACTTCGCTAGAGTTTAGTAACTGAATGATACTTACGTGGGTTCACCTTGCTCAGCTGGTGCTCATGAAGATGTGCGATTCAGACATTGTGAGGAGTCGGGAGCCGGGAGTCGGGCGTTGGCGGAGCTCTGAATCGGCCTGCGCCGTCGCGGCGCAGATTTTTTGACATTATACTTCCGCGAATCCACCATCGATCACGAGCTTGAATCTGCTTTTCAAATGCTTTCTTCGGACGATCGATCGTCAGTGGCCGATTTCGGACCCTTTCACCACATCGAGCATGAACCAGCAAATCTTCTTCGTGTCGTTGACCCTTCAGGAAGCTTGTTGGCACGAATCGTCATCCACCGCGCTCCAGCTGTTTGTCGGGTTGCTGTAGGGCTTTCTGAAGTGAAGTCAACGTCCAAGCCCATGAAAACTG
The DNA here is from genome assembly GCA_000827475.1 of Paxillus involutus ATCC 200175. Lineage (NCBI taxonomy): Eukaryota > Fungi > Basidiomycota > Agaricomycetes > Boletales > Paxillaceae > Paxillus > Paxillus involutus. Next base: position 68,748 of record KN819417.1, read on the forward strand.
GTAGTATTCATGACCTAGAGGTCGGAAATCAGATTACCAAGGTCAAGTGCAATCTATGACCTAAGTCGAGTGTACTAACCAAATCCTTAGACTTCGTCGAACTCCACAACTCGATCCCCGAGCCTGGTCATGAAGCTTTGAAGGAGTTGCGCTCTACGCATCGCGGGAGTATTGATGTCGGATGCGTTTGGTGGTAGAACTACGTACGCTTCTGGAGGTGATGTCGCTTTCCACGGTCTAAGGTCAAGCCAGGTTCGAAGGTTCGAACCTGGCTAGTATTTTCGGGCCGTTTGCACGATTATGTCCCTGTAGTCACAGGATGGACGATAGCTAGGTGGATGCACAGCTACACTGGCTGATCTCCAGTGCTACGTTGCTGTTCTCTGGCGTGGCGCTCGCGGTATCAACGGTGGTGCTGTGCACGTCGGTAAGTTATAACCTGTTGTCAGTTTGGGTCACTGAAATAAACTTTCCGTGAAGGATAACGAAGAAAAGATGCAAGCGCCTGTAGGTGAGGGTGGGATTCTAATTTGCACTACGGCTAGTTCGGACGAAACTGCGGCGGGAGCAGTGCCATCCGATTCTTCCGTTCACGCATTTACACTTCACACCCCATGGCATACTTCCGGATTCACAGAGGCGAATAATCAATGTTCAACAACTGGTCGACATCGATCATGTACTCTGACACCGATCGAGAAAGAGAACAGGTCAGTAGCCCCACTTATCGAACCACGGGTTCCGAGGCTGGCTTGCTGACATACATTTGTTGGCAAGCCCCATTCACTTCTCTCCCACCCCGTTGCCGTGGCGTTGCCCAGGTTTGGGCTAGGAGGTATCCTGTACACCAATCAGGCACTCTCCCCTGGTCCTAACCCGGCAATGCCAGTTAATATTTGCTTGTGGCTACCTTCCAACTTGGCGGGCCTCCATTGTCATGGCGCGTGACCAGGCTGCAGGCCAACGATAAGGCGATCGGGCAAGTCCCCATTCGTCTTCTTTCATCCAATGTCGTGGGTTCGGTTCTTAACTCGGCAATATTATCAGTTAACATTCGTTGGTAGCTACCTGCCACTTTGGCGGGCCTCTATTGCCGCGGCGTGCCATCACGCTGCAGGCCGATTCAATGATTCAAGGCCACGCTGGTTCTAGAAATGCGGCGAAGACCTAAACGACAATACAGATATTCTTTTACTTCCAACTCCTCCGCCTCCTCGATCGACATGGATGGGTAGCTACGACGCGCGTTACGCTCACCCGAGTGTTCGTTTTCACGCACCGGATCAGTAGGTCTCTACGGTTAGTGCCAATTCATCAAGCTGACTCACCCCAGCAGTTTCTCTGCTTCGCAGGATGCATTAAGGCAGCAAATCACGGTCCCTTCGAACTCTGAATTTCCTAGTGAAGACGATATTCTGTCTAATACCCATCCATCCTACGGTCTACCGAGCGCGGACCCCAGCATGTCATTTTTGGGAGAACCACCACAGGGGGTACCATCTGGGGCAGGCGATGTAATACCTTTACTCTGTATTCGTGTCCTTTGGTTTAACAATCTTGTCTAGCCTGCGGATTTCCCCTTCGACAACGTATCCAGTATTCACCGCGAAGGCACAGTTTTTTTTCCAAGTGATGATTGTCCTTCAACCACTTACAGCGGCAGCGGCATGCCCGAAGGCATCACAGCCTACCATCGTGACCAGTCTGACCCTACCCTTCCACTATCAACTTACTCCGAGCTATCAGGGGCCCTTGGCACCAACTCGCCGTCCCGCCCAGGTCCCTCTGATTCAGGATCGCTGCGACAGTTTGGCTCTGTAAGACCCACCTCGATTTTCGTGTACGTCTGTCAAAAACGCTAAACAAATACAATGAATTTCGCAGGTCGCGCATGGTTCACATGGGTAGCAAGGCTCTCAAAGCCAACACGCTGGCGATATGAGTTTCTCCCTTCGTCTCGTTGACCTCGGTCGAAGGTTAAACAAACCATTCAGACCAATCACAACCCTCCGTTCTCTACTCCGACAAGTCTTTCCCATGCAGAGCGCTATGGTCGGCAGCAGCCGGTTTTTTGTCGAATCACCTGGGAACCTAGACATTCCCCCGATCTGATTCCATCGGGGCCTATTCCCCAACTACGGCCCGCCCTGACAACCTCACAAGGTAGTACTCATGACCTAGTACTGCCGCAATTGGACCCTCTCCGTCCCAGTCATGCTGTACGTCAAGGTGTACGCCGAGGAACGGAAATGGACATGATGGAGTCCTGGCCACAACACTCCGTGTATTCCGGAATGAACCATCCGGCCCATGCAACAATTAATGATAACGAACGGAGAAGCCCTTCCCGCACAGTACGTACTTGATTTCATACCTTGTCTCGCCGATCCTGACGTGTGACCAGGGTTGCTACCGCTTCCACTGGCCACGAATGTGCGTGGCTCGGGAACCATTCGCGCTGTGGGGAGCGGTTTGATACCGTGTCAGAGCTCGTGACTCGCACAGCTGTAGCATACGATGCTCGCGGCACTGCGGGCAGATCGCTGACCTGCCAGTGGGACACTGGGCGAGGTCCTTGCCTTGCCAAATTCCGAAGGGATCACTTCAAACACCTTCGCATCACACATATCTGTGAGCACTGCGGCAAGACTTATTCGCGCGCAGATACTCTGAAGAATCATGTGACTCAGCACCACCCCACGCAGTTGACCGCTCTCTGGTTCGGACTCGCGTTTCACTGTATCACTATGTTTCGGATTTTGGTAGTTACTCTACTTTTGTTTCGGTTCCATCGGTAACGAAGTATCTCTATGAAGATACCAGTTTGCCCCAACACTAGAATATGATTATTTTATGCAAAACGTTCCCGTGGTTAGGAGCATGCCAATAGTCTGCAAGGACAGCCATCTCTTGCACATAAAACGATTCAGGGAACTTGGGTAACTGGTGTATAACGAGTGCAGATACAACCAGATACAACGACTAGGCGTACGGATGAGGTCGTCGACAGATGTGGCGCAGTACAGCTCACGGGCACCATTGGTACCACTGCACTTCAGATGGGACAGCTAAGCGAGAAAAATCGGAGCCAAAGCTGCGAGCTTGAGCTTGATCATGAGCCTGCACCTCGACCTCCAGGCACAATATGAATTCAATAAAAGCATAAAAGCCCCTGTTTTATTTTATTTATTCACTGTTTCGCCCAGACCCTCCAGTTCGCCCATGTGGACTAGGTAACCGCAAGTCTCTATACGTAGGATATGACGATGCCTTTTCGTCGTACGCGTGGTTATCAGGTCCCCGATACGTCGGTGCGGCTTCACACTCGCCCGCGCCAGTGACAGTGATAGGAATGTCAGCGGTGGTGTGTATGTCGATGAATTTGTAGTGCGACAGAGGCAAAATTACCTTTGGCCACGCGGCGGCGGCAATCCCGTCAGATTGTCTGTGAGCCCGATGACGTTCAGAGATGATAACGTGAAATGCATCCCGAGCACTGGCATAAACAAATGCTTGCTGCGGCAGATAGGTTAGAAGGTTACGCTGGTGCGGGGGAAAGTGCCAAACTGATTGTGGTGGCAGGTGACGATGTCTGCGTGAGTTACACCACGGCGAGGGGAAGATTTGTGTTGAAGCATGGTTGGGTAAGGGATGCCATCGATGACCAGTGCTACGATGACCAGTGCGGACTTTGATTCAACTACAAGGTTCACAGCATTTGGAGCCAACCTTCCATATTGTGATTCCCGCTTCTAGAAAAGCAGTGAACAACACTGGAGTTGCCGAATAATCGGGCCCTCGATGGTTTCAAGTTCCTGACCCTGTACTAACCTGCATACTTGACACATAGAACCGGAATCTAGGTAGTGTAACGCATAAAAGAATGGATCATCATCAGAGGAACACTAGTACCAATCTGCCCATCACTAATGTCCCATTTTCAAGTCCCTGCGATCTACCGCGAACATCGATCCCTTGAACCACCTTCAAATGCCTCGAACGGTCTCCCAATTGCTTCGTGCGACGCAGTCCTAGTGGATCACGGATGTGAGCCTTGTGTTGTTTGATGCTGCGAGTGATGACCACCAGTAAAGTTACCCAAGCAAACGACTATGGCCAATATCCATCCTTGCACGGAGTCAAAGGGTCAGTACTTATCCCCCAGTCATACGTCCTTCCTGTCATAACTTCGACACCAGATATTCAATGCATTCGTATCAGGGGTACGAAGACGACCATTTGATTCAAGAGCAAGTCTATGGACCTCCGCGAAGTGAATATTATCCACACTACCAGCCGTAAGGTATCCGAGTCTACTGTGTCATTCACCTCTCATCGTCGCTCCCAGTGATGAACCTCCCATCCCAGCTCACGGTTATACTATTAGGTGAGTTCCTCGCTGATGTACTCGATCTATTGCTAATGATATGTCTCGCAGGCAAGGGTCAGGCACTGCCGATCCAATTAGCCCAATGAGCATCAGAAGATCGGAGTCGTTCGACGGAACCTCTGATGTGACTGGGGTACCAGCACCCCAAGTAGCTCTGGCCTGCTCTGTTCCAGGATCGCTGCAGAGGTTTGGCTCTGTAAGTACCCACCAACCTTGGTTTTCGTGTGCCTCTCAAATGCTAAACGAACGCAATGAACATTGCAGGTGGAGTCCGGTTCACACGGGTGGTACGTAAATCAAGACCAACACGCAGGCAACGTGAGTTGCTCCCTTCGTCCCGTGTCCCTTGGGCGAAATTTAATTCAGAAATGTAGGTTAATAATGTTCTTCGGTTCTCTGCTCCCACAAGTCTTTCCCCTTCACAGAGGTCTGGTCCGCAGGAGCCGGTCGATTGTGCGACCCCTTGGGCATGTGGAGATACCCTCCAGTTGAATGCAATGGACGCTGGTCCCCAGCTACTACCCGCCCTGACAACTTCGCAGGGGAGCCATGGCTCAGGACTGCTGCAACCGGATCTTCTCGGTAGTCGTTCTGCAGGCCAAGGTGTACACCGAGGACCAATCGGTCTAACCCCCCGTACAACCCAGTATATCACACATCCCCCCCATAACCCGTCGTACCCGAACATTCAAGGACCACTGCAGGGGCATTCTTCCGAGACAAACCTCCCCAGATGCGGGTGGCGTACCACAGATGGGTCCATATGCGGAGGGAGCATCACCCGGGGCACTGTCCCCCGGCATCTCGTCCAGCACGGAATCACAGATCTGAGATCTGATGCGCCCGTCACGTGTCGGTGGTGCCCCAATGGGAGAAGACGAATAAACCGCGAAAGCATCGTTCGGCATGTCCGGGAGGTGCATTTGCGTACAAGGCGCGCGCCTACGTCTAGGGGCAGTGCAAGCCGTCTCAGGGGCTCTCCAGAATTCTCTCATGGATAGACTTTATTTACAGGTGCTCCTTGTCTCGGCGCACTGGTCGCGTTTTTTGTCCCCTCCACTTTCTAACGTGTTTATACGCTTATATCGAGTACCCCTTGCTTCACCACTACCATGACTACACTTTACTGCACATCACCGTGGATATTTCGTTCCACATCTCCATTCACTCACATCACAAACCAGCTGAGAAGCTCTGGCGCCTGCTTTGGCCCCGGTGTCATGGTCTTCAGTGTACTTGTAAGTCTACGTCGATGCCAAACCCCACCTACTGTTGATGTATCGTCATTCAAGCTACCACATAATAGAAGGATTTAGATCACGTAGTTAGCAATTCGAACCGAACTGATAGAGAAAAGGGAGAAGACCTGAAAACGTTAGTGTATCTAATAGTTGTGGACAGAATCCCGTTATCAAAGCAAGGCGGAGTAAACTCTCGGCTACTTCCCAGCACGAGAAACCTTGTACTGGCGGTCCTGACGTATATCGGTGACGATTCGATCGAACGAGCTAAGAGTCCAGTGTTGACAGTCAGAATCCGAGCATTATACCTGGGGGCCGAGAGTTGTTCTAGCACGAAAACTGCCTGACTTGGTCAATACCGAAACTCCACTTCCTGGAGGAGTACGGAGAACTTGCCAGAGAACATGGTAGGGCTTCAACAGCGATTTCACGAGGTATAGTATGAACGCTCATCATGCTTATGGTGAGAGAACCGCCACTGCACCATGAATCAGATTGTCGCGAGCCGACGCACCACATATGGGCTGCGATAGCCCACTTATACATCCTACGACCCAGCAGGCGGTCGTTGTTCCGGCAAGCGGCATTCGGAAATCTACTTGAAGGAAAGAAGGTGCCACGAGGTCATGTTGGAGGACATTCAATGGGTGATTCGGTACGCCGGTCATTTCCTCTCAACTTGGCCAAAGTCCACCAGCTGAACGACCGTCGCCCGTGCCATGCTGTGACAATAGTCGGAGTTTGAGACGCGAAAGCCACCAGCTTTGGCCCGGGCATCAAGATCCTCGCTGCGTGGTACTTGAAATCCATGTCAATGCCAAACCCATCCGCTATGCAATCATCCTAGGGATCCACATACTGACAGAACATAGATTACGGCCGTGATACTGAGGGATTCCACGTGTAGTGCAGTGCAGTTCGGAGTACTTACCCTCAAAGACGCGGCAGTCACATTCAACACTGTAATGGGCTGTGCTCCCCCTTGAGCGCTTTCTAGGGGTGTGGTCTTGCGAGTAGTTGGAGTGATTCGAGCGGAATTGATCTAGAAAAGGAGCGCACCCGAAAGCTTCTATATGTCTATGAGCCACGAACGAAGTCCCGGGCAAGGTATGGAAGAGTCTCGTGTACTTACCAGTGTGATTGGGCTTGATGACATCGTGACGTCTACCGGTGACGACTTGGTTGAACGAACCAAGAGTGCAGTGCGTTGACAGTCAGAATCTAAGCATTAGGAGCCGATAGTCGTTCTAATGCGAAATTTACCTGACTTGGTAGACACAGAAAGTTTCATTTGAAGTTTCCCAGAGAATTACGGAGAACTTGCCAAACCTGTGGGACCACGCTGTTGGAGCACTGCGGCCACGTTGGATCATATCAGTATTCTGGTCACCTCCCCTCAACTTGGCCAAATTTTGGTGGAATGGTCTTCGCAAGAACCTTTCGTTTTATGGAAAAAAGCGTGGTTGTGAATCCTTCAAGATGGAGCTGGTGGGAGGCCGGGATGTTGACTTGAAAGATGACTGTGACTCAGTCGGTGCGGAGTTTTGAAATCGCACCAACATGATCACATCCTCAATAGAACTAGTACTGTATAGTTGTCGGAGCTTTGCAGAAGTTCGCAATCCGAGTTTCGAGGGGTGACTGTTCTATCCCAATGCGTGTATGGAAAATACCGGGCTCACCGACTCGTACTAGTGGGACGCTCTTCATCGCTGGCCTGTTGGTAACGGTCCATCGACGATTCGAGTAAGTGCCTGCATTGCACTGTCCTGTTGGCGATTCGAACCATACGTTGCCAGTGCTGGACATCTGGACCATCAAAGACGACTTGCCGCTGCGAATCCAGTCCCAATCGTATGTTCCACGTTGTCCAGATTATTCTTTGGCAGGTGAAGTTCGATGCCGTATGGCAACCTTTCAGCTCAGATGGAAATGTGTCATATACCCAGAGATGTTCGTAACAGGGCAACAGGTGGGTTGTACTTCTCTCATTACACACATCTTCCTTCCCAAACAACGCTCCCTGATCTCATTGATGAGTGGCACCTACATCAGGGCCACTGACCCATCCGGCTCGAGATCGTCCTTTGCACTGATGTTGGCGATCAACCA